>APFE030667139.1:1109-58698 GCA_000404065.3 Pinus taeda | reverse complement strand
TGTGATCTTTCACTTCTTGCACCTTTTTCTTCTTGATATGTCCTTCTATCTTGAGAGTTTGAGGAGTGGTAATTCTTGCCAATGCTTTACAAGTGTTGGACACCTAATCCTAAAGGGTTAGCGTGGAAGCCGAATGGACAAAGCAGTCCAAGAGACCTTGGGATGTGAATCCCAACGGTCACCAAATGTACTATAAATGTATATCAGATTGCTAATAAAAATGCAATGCATGATTTATCTTTCCTATTTGTTCTAACTGTCCATGTCTGTTTAACATGGTATCAGAGCCATGATTTGTGGCCTGTTTATCTCTTAATAGAGCTCCCTTGAATAGTGCTAGCCTTGTCTTCATTACCTGTATACGCTGCACCTGACTCTAGCTATTTTAAGACTCTCTTATGGATTACCTAACCTCCATCACTGTGTAGCTGCATTGTGAGACTGTTCCCCGGTTATGAATTTAAATGCGTTGAATATGAAACCGTTTTGAACGCTGGCCATGTCTGTCATGTTTTCTAAACGCTAGCCCCGTATGTCATATACGTTTTTTATTTCTGAAAGCTAGCCCCTGAACGCTGCCTATTCATAAACATTCACCTGAACGAAGCGCTGTCCACTGCCTGAAGGAGAAACGGTTGAAGGAAATAAATCGCCTGCCTGACAAAGAACGCCTGAAGCACTTTCCACTGCCTGAAGGAGAAACGGTTGAAGGAAATAAATCGCCTGCCTGACAAAGAACGCCTGAAGCACTTTCCACTGCCTGAAGGAGAAACGGTTGAAGGAAATAAATCGCCTGCCTGACAAAGAACGCCTGAAGCACTTTCCACTGCCTGAAGGAGAAACGGTTGAAGGAAATAAAATGCCTGCTGACAAGGAACGCAGGGAAAGATATATTTCTCATGGTTTCCCTCAAGAGAAAGATGTTTTCTGGGAATTTTATTTTGTATGACAGAAGAAGGCATATTGTCTCTATGCTCTGCTTTCCACGATCTACATAATCCCCTAAAAACAAATATTTTGCTTATGGTGGATAGCCACCATACTCAAACAGCCGTAACAAGTCTGAATATTGACCATGTATATCACCGCAGATCTTTATAGGCGCCTCAAGCTCCAATAAATTCGGTTGATTGAGAAATATATCTTTTGAAACTTGACAGAGCTGCCGTACCTCGGCTTCCGTCACCTGCGCTTGCCTTATTGTTCTGGCGTTTTTCGTCTCCAGCAACCGCCTTATTATATCGTCCAACAAATTTTCATCCATCGACATCGTTTCTCACCGATGAAAACCTCAAATTTCACCCCTACACACTCGCAGTTCACACACCAGCCCCAGCTCGATACGTTCGACGGATTATTAAATCAGGTCTAGAGATCGAGTCCTTCCAGAACCATAATTTCACAAGCACCTGAGCCATTTCATCGTTGAAGAGCCCATAATAACTTTGAAAATTCCACGAATTCACCACAGAATTAGAGTTTGAAGAACTGGTCAGAACAAAGCCGATCCATTCGTGTTATTTATTCCAACCAGCAAATTGCATACATAAAGATTCGAACCTTGGACTGGATGGTTGATTGAAAGAAGGAATTATTAATGAGATGGATGAATTGGGAAGAATTCTTTGCATTCCTTTGCAGTTTCTTCGCTTTCCAGTGGAATCTCATGCTCTGTACACAAAAGAAACGGAGGGGAGTAGTGTCATATATATATGGTTTTTGGAGTCCGGTTATGGTAAATAGTTCTTACAGGTGCTTATTATATGTTGGATGTTTTATTTCTATGCCATGAACTGTGTTTACATCTATCCAAAACTATGAATGTGTTAATCCTTTTGGGTTATACAAGTTCCAGGAGGCTGAGCTGATACGTATTTGGATTCAAAATATGGAGACAGATTTATAAAGAGTTTTCAGTGGATTTCTCATGCGAAATTAGAGGGACGAATTCTCTATTAATTCTAGGCTCAAATCTTCTGTAAATCAAGAGGGCTAAGCTTGTTTATTCGAGGCTAAAATATTTTGTCAACGAACAGAGGCTGAGTTGTTCATCTACTCTCATTCACTCAGGTTGAAGGCTGAACTATTTGTGCATTTCAGAGATTAATGTGCCCAGGGAAGACGCTGAATTTTTTAGATTTAGTAGCTGAGTTTTATCAGTGAAAAAAGGGCCAAATTCTTAGTTATTTTTAAGGAACCAAATTTCTTTCAAGCTTAGAAAATTCTCCAGCAATTGAAGTCTATTTCTTTGAACCAAATGCTACAAATTAAAGACTATAGGGGGTGCTAATTGGGTTTAGTAAGATGCCAGATGTTAAATTGAAGGCTCCTATTGGTGTTTGTGGTCGCATAGTTAACTGGATTGACAGAAAAGCTTCCTTTGGGGATGAATACAACCACCGGGTCCAAGGAATTCAACAATTTCAGAGCTTACTCAGGTCCTGCTCCATCAACCATTTTCGCTACATTGTTGCCACTTGATAAGCCCTTACAAGATCTTGTAGTAAGAGTACAATATTATTTTTCTGTTGCTGTTGCCTCAGTTGTGATCATTTTTTAAGTGACATTGAAGAAAAATGGCTACAATTACTGAAATATTAGAGTTCTTAAAAACTTTGATACATTCCTCTAATCATGATACATTAAAAGTCAGCAAAGTTTCCCTCACAGACATTCAGATCCGTCTAAAAATGCACAGGAAAAGATTGATTTTTTGCAGCTTGAATCACAACTACAGCAAGAAGAGCTACATCAAAATAGACACCATTCTAAACCTGTTTTTGTTCAGAACATTGAGACAACCACCCATCAGCAGCATGTCAATAATGTTCATGATCATTCAAATAAAGCAGCAATTGTACATGCAGATGCAGAAACTCAGTCTGCACTTCCCAAGCCCATCATCAGACCTTGGGAACAGCTTGTCCATAAAAAGCACAGAACCGGTCTTGGATATGACAAGGACTTGTCCTTTCATATTCCAGACTATGCCAAGCCCATTCAGTTTCAAAGTGCTGGTTTCATTAATGATAGCTCACCTACTCCTTATGACAGTTCAGCTCCAGCTGTTCCAGACTCTGCTCCTCTTCCACAGCAACAACAACAACAGATCGTAAAATGCCAACACTGTGATCGAGTTGGCCATCTGAAAGATCACTGTTTTGATCTTCATCCATGTAAGCACTGTCATAAAACCAGTCATTCTTCAAAGAGATGCTTCAGAAACAAACGTCCTGCAAGAAAAAAGATTCATCTAGGATGGATCGCTTCTTGGCAATGGGCATCAACAGCCAAGAATATATTCCAAACACATGTTAGAACTTGTTCCAGAATATTGAACAGTCTTGTAGTTGAGTTTTCTCCATCTTCTCACCTTGTATATGATAGGGGGGAAATGATGGTCATCTACAAGCTTCAAAGCCACATCAAGCGAGCCTAAGCCACAACCTGCCACACCAGTTTTAGAGTTGTAGTCAGAGATAAATATGCCTGAACATGCCTTCAGTTGGCGATCCGGGACACTTCCTCTAGCAGAAGACTTCAGCTTCTTGCCAGTTTTGGAAGAGTTCCGGGAACGAAATTGAGAACACTTCCTCTAGCAGAAGACTTCATCTTCTTGCCAGCTTTGGAAGAGTTCCAGGAATTGCATAAGCATTCCAGAGTTGTTGGTCATCCTTAAACTATCACAGGTTGACTTCCCTTTTCAGGTTGAAGTTTTTATACGGGGTGAGGCCTCCCTTTTATGGTTGAAGGTTTCCCTCTTTAAAACAATAGGATCACTTCCTCTAGCAGAAGACTTCAGCTTCTTGCCAGTTTTGGAAGAGTTCCGGGAACTGCACTAAGCGTTCCAGTGTTGGTGGTCATCCTTAAACCACCGCCCTTTATACCAAAATTTCATAGAGCACATTCAGCCTAGTGCTGCCATGCATATTTGCACATTTTGTATTACAGCTCTCTTCTTGGACTCATACATAACCCTTCGGATTAAGGGAGGGAATGTGGGACACCTAATCCTCAATGGGTTAGTGTGGAAGCCGAATGGACAAAAGGAGTCCAAGGGACCTTGGGATGTGAAACCCAACGGTCACCACATGTATTATAAATGTATATGATTTGTTAATAAAAATTGTATTGTATGTTTTATCTTTCACATCTCTCTTGTTGGCCATGTGTGTTTAACAAATGTTACAATACATATTTATACATGCCGAAGCATCCAATACCATGGACTGAAAACTATAGGTAGGTTCGCCTAACCTAATATAGGGTCCAAAAAAAATTTTCTTAGGGTGCTGCCCCGGACCCCGTAGAGGGAGGCTACTCGCCCCCCTCAAACCCCTCGGATAGGGGGGGCGCCTGTGACCCCCCCCGCTGCGCAATCGGCGCAACGAAGGGGGGGCTCCGCCCCCCTTCTAACTCCCTTGTTCACTACGTAGGTTAGTCGTGAAAAGAATATAACACAACCCAACAATGATGCTGCGAAGTTAACATAAGAGCAGCAGAAGAAGCGAGCGAAGGACAGAAGTCAACTTCGCCTGAGCCAGAGATTGATATAGAGCAAGGTGGCATGGACTTGTAGACAGCGTCCAATCAGCTAAAACACCTGCGCCCAAGAGAGCAAGTAGGGTCGCGAAAGAAGTCGAAGGCTTCAAAGACTTCGTTCGATCCGATCACCCTCATTAAGGGGGATCTACATGACATTGGCGAGACGGTGAGGGACGTCACCATGGAGGCCCTCCACCAGTTTGAGGAGGAACACCAGATGGTGTTGGGGGCTCTTCGAGCACAGATACAGGAGTTGTAGGTGTGCACTCCACAGGCTAGCACTGTGTCAACTAGCCTCGTAGTAGGCACATCCGTGGCTGAAGAAATGTTTCGCGCCCGGATGAATAACATGATAGTGCTACCAGATGGAGAACGCGTTACAGAAAATGAGGCTGATAGGCCTATGGTCAGTGGGTTGAAGGGAATCGAATTAAACGTAGCTGCTCTCCCTTGGGAGACACTCTATATTTTGCAAGATGGATTTATTGCAGAACTACGAGCCAGGGAGGGTCGTGTGCTCCAATTAATGAGCGAGTAGTGCATCAACATTGAATAGTTGAGCCTACAGTGTGACGACATAGTGGTGCAGAACAGACAAATAGTGTAGGTGGTAGAGGAAGCCTACCAAATGATACCAGAGTTGGCCATCCAAGCAGAGGAACAGTGGAAGCGCACGTTCGGAAATTAGCAGCACGGGTGCGCGAGGCAAAAGAGGAAATGGCCAGGGTTCAGCTAGAGATGAACCTTCAGATAGCTGAACTACAATTGAAGGCACAAACTTCAAATCCACCGTAGCTTAAGGAACACCACACCATCACGATTACAGTAGCAATAACAGAGGTTGACAGTGCATTGGCAGTCTGCACAAAGTTGTTCGAGTAGTCGTTCGAGGTTCTCACTACCCTGCAGGAGGACCCAAACGTACAACACCTAGAGACAAAGGCACGTGAGCTACAGCAGAAATATGACGAAGTAAAAGGGACCATGAAAACAGTTTCCCTGAAACAAAGGCTCACAAGTATGCAGCAGGCAAAAGCACTCAAGGAATAGGTTGATGTTGCTCAACATAATGAAGCAGTTTTGAAGGCGCGCTTACAGTCGTGGATTGATGAGGTGCATATCATTACAACCTCCATTGAAGCAAAGCTCACGTAGCTACAAGAAACACAGGAAAAGTTTCAAGATAGCAGTTTAGCTACAATGGTCTCTGAACAACGTGTCGAGGAAGTACAATAGGCAGCTGCTTAGTGCACTGCTAAACTTGTAGCGATTCAGGTAGAATTGGGAGGTTTTTGCGCAAAGATCTCCACACCGACAGAGTGACTCAAGGGCGAGTCATGATGTTTGTGTTGGGGGCCTATTGGGTGTGGGATCCCCCAAGGGACGTTTTGTGGCTTAGAGCCCAGATTTCGGTCAAAAATTGTAACTCCAATTTAAAGACTCCGCATTTTGTGGGCATGGAGCAAGTAGCTTGTAAAAGAGTCATAGGGTTGTCCGCCCTCAATTTTGTTAATATAATGTTCATTGTAGAGGTTTCCCATGGTCTGTAGACCATGGGATTGTATGAATAGAGTGAGGCTCTAAGTAGTTATGACATCAGGAGAAGGATGAAGAGTTGAGTCATATATGTGGAGTAAAGTCTAGTTTTGGGTCGTAGAGTAGGAGAACGCTCTGCAACTGAGTGTATAGAGGACTAGTAGTCCACAACTAAGTGCACGAACCCTTGTAGCTGAGTGTGTAGGGCGAGTCGAGTCTAAAATAGTTGGAAGTATTAATAAAGAGAAGTTTCATATCAATTTTGTTTATTTATTTCATGTTTTATGCATTGAATATATTGGGTATAAATTGCACTTCTATTGTTTATATGATGAGTGAATATATATGGCTATAGCATGATCCGAATTATCCAGAGTATTATGTTTCTTATTTCGACATTTTGAACCCCAAAGGGGGTCCATCATTAGGACCAAAATTGATATAATATGAATGACAGTTATTTTGAGAGAAGAATCTTCCGATCAGAGTATATATACAAAATTTTATATATAAGAAACATAATACTGTGGATAATCCAAATCATGCTACTCCAAAAACCTACCACATAAGCTTAAAGTATAATATATGGCTATGTTGATTAAGTGAATGCGAGATATAATATATGTTTCCGTGAAGTTAACTAACATCTGTAAGAAGATAAGTAACTTTGCGGTGTAATTTGGGGAAATAGCACAGGTTGCTGCCATAGCAATGCGAAAGCATCTCAGCCCCTGGTTAGGGCTGTGCGAAAGATGATTATAATAGATCGTGATGGTATTGCAGGTTAGAATAGTGCATGAAGTAATCTGTGCGAACGTAGGCACAGTTGGACTAAATCGACACCATAGACATCTCGAGGGTGCGGAAACTTGGTTCTAGCATACCCCCATACTACTTCGAGTGAGACTTCAGTCTACACTCTGTGGGCTGACGGTAAAAGGGCCAATAGTGTAGGGATTTGTTTGGCTAAATAACTCCTAACCTCGTTTAGGGCCCCTCAAGCCAACAAAACCCTAATAAACCTATAGGAAAAAGGGGTCAAAAAAAGAACAAGAAAAATACTAATCAACAGAGAGTAAAATTTATCAAAGAAATGATCTTAAAGGCATAAAGAGAGTAGTAAACTCCACATATGGGCATGAGAAAAATAGGCCCACATAAAGTTGTTGCTTCTACATTAAAATCAGGATTATCTAGTTCCTCAATTTTAGGACCCCATTTTCCTCAAACTAGCATACAAACTCCCAAATCTGTAAAATCAACTTAGGAACAACAAGGAGAAACTAGTGGCTAGGATTTTGGATTAGAAGGACAAGGCGAAACCAGTGGGAAATATCAAGGCCCAAAATAGAAAGAAAATTCTTTCACTTTCCAATACCTAGACTCAGGCAATGTAGTAAAATATCCAACCCTAGAACAATCCGAGAAATTATCACAAGAATCCCTATCTACAGAACATTCATCTGAATAATCTTTAGAGGGATACTTACTAGAACAAGAATCAGGAGATTTTCCTATGGGGGATAACAACAACAATAATTGGGCAGATGCGACTATTACCACTTTTGAATTTCTAATAAGTGATATAAGAGGAGAAGCCCCCATGAAAAATATCCCTCTATCAACCCTTCCATCTTTCCATGGATTGACTATAGAAGATCTTGATACTTTTTTGTTTGAGTTTGATGTTCTGTGTAGGACTTATGACTACACTTCAGATTCTCAGAAGCTAAAACAATTTCCTGCCACTCTGAAAGGAGCAATATTAAGATGATTTATGGGACTAGGTCCTACCGCTATCTGAACATGGGAACATATGACGACTACATTTCTAGAAAAATACCAGGACTATTGTCGAACCAGAGATTTAAGAGAGTTGATATTTAGAATGACACAAAAGGAAGAATAGAACTTGGAAGATTACATGGAATGGTTCCATTATAATCTACAAAGGTCCAAACATAGCAATTCGGGATTCATAGATTTTGAAAATAATATTGATTCGAGGAATGAGAGATGATTGCCTTGACATGTTGAACCTATGAGGAAAAGGAGATATATCTCAGGAGCCATACATTGATATAAGAAAACTTTTCTTAAGGTGTTTGCAAGGATCGTCACGAGGGAGAAGCATGGCACAGGATGCCTATGTTAAAATACAAAAATCCACAAATGGAGGTGTGACCAGAGATGAGATTGGAAACCTATTTGAGAATCTTAAGACCGATCTTCTCAATACTTTATCTGCCCAATTGACGAAAACACAAGTGAAAAGACATAGGATGAAGTTGATAAGGCCTTTGTCATGTTATTTCCAAAACATAAAGACAAACATTCCCTAAAGGAATGCAGAATCAACATCATTAACTTGTGCAATATTTGTGACCTAGAGAATTCTACACGTTACTATCCAGAGCTCCCAATAAGGTGAGGAGGCTCAGTATTCTTACTTTATTGGGTCTAGGGAGCCTTGGAAACGATGACCGCTAGGTATGTATCAATATTTTTCTTTCAATCCGTGGAATAATGTATATAATACTCATTAATTTCCATGGAAGTATCCCACTCCCTCTCCATCTCAATTTCCTACACCATGGAACCAATGGTCTCCTTCTCAACATTTTTAGTATCCTCCATCTCATTCATACTCTTGGCCTTAGAATTGGAGGGGAAAATATTTAGGCCTCATTTGTTACCAGTGCATGAGCAATTGCAATTTTCACCTCTCTAACCATATGATACTAGTCCTCCCATACATCCTTGATTACTTGTACAGTCTAACCCTAACCAAAATAATAAGGTAGCTCAGAATATAGAAGCCCCCACTTCTTTCCAGACTTACTACATTACCCCTGTTGAGTGCAATGAGATCCACCTCTGATCAGGAAAAGTAGTAAACTCAAAAACCTCCCATGTCATTACTGAAGAGGAATGTGAATCACCTAGGGATCATCTTGTGGATTTTGACAAAACTACCAAACCTGTAACAATTGATTCCAATAATGTTGACACATATGTAACAACTAACCAACTTCTATAGTGACTAAGGACCCTCCATATCTGTAAAGATTCGCTGAAACTAGGATGATTCCACAACCCGAATCTGATTTCGTCAAGGATTTAAAGAATCTGCACATAAAGATCCCCTTGCTGCAAGCCATTAAGTATGTACCCATCTATGCGAACATAGTAAGAGACCTCTGTGTTAAGAAACTTGGAAGGAATCCCAAATATCCAGTTACCATCCATGTGATGGGAAAATTGCCAGAACTAATTACTAGTCAGCCTCTCTTGGCTAAATATAATAACCTAGAGAATCCTACAGTAATTGTTTATATTGATGAGAGGCCCATCCCGAACACATTAATGTATTTAAGGGCAATGATCAATATAATGACTAAGGACTACATGGGCTGAGACAAACAACTACTGTGCTAGAACTAGCAGATAGGTCAAATGTTAAACCTGAAGGAGTGGTAGAGGATGTAGTCATCACAGTAGGTTCCTGGAGGTACCCAACAGACTTTATTATTTTTCACACCAAATCAAATCTAGGGGGACATCCCCTGATATTAGGAAGGCCTTGGTTGGATATTGTGGATGCATTCATAGGTTGTAGGTCAGGCTTCATGACAATTACAGATGGACAAATCACAAAGAACCTAAGCCTCTATCCTCCTGCAAAACCAAGTAAGGGTTTGGAAAATCCCTTATGGGATTAATATGAACCTGAATCAGATCATTCCCAGTCACTCCTCACTCTTGGCAAAGCCCAGTATTTTAAGAATGAAACAAAGGATGACATTATTAATGACTTTATCAGTAATTCCCTTGTTGTTACTTCTATTGATGATTTAAGGGTAGAATATAATATGGAAGACTTGATTCTAGAACATATGAAAATTGCTCCTAATCTCATGAGAAACTCAGCTGAAATAGAATTGGGAAAAAATCTAAATATTAATCCTAATCTAACTTCCCAATAGAATAGAATTTTGTTACAGCTGTTACAGAGATATAAAAAGGCATTTACATGGTATTAGATAGACATGAAAGGCATTCACCCAACATATGTATCCACCACATCTACTTGAAAGGAGACTTCAATCCAGTTAGGTAGCCACAATGATGCATGAACCTAGCACTTAAAGAAGTAGTAAAAGAAGAATTCCAGAAGCTTCTAAATGCCAAGTTTATTTTCCCGTCACTGATAGCCAATGGGTATCTCCACTTGTTATTGTTCCTAAAAGGAATGGAAAATAGAGGGTCTGTGTAGATTACAAAGAACTTAACAAAGCCACTCAAAAGGACCATTTTCCTTTCCCATTTATAGATCAGTTCCTTGACACCTTATTGGAAAAAAGTTTTTTTCATTTCTAGATGGGTTTAGTGGTTATAATTAGACATAGATTTCCCCAGAGGATCACAAAAAAAACACCTTTACTTGCCCTTAGGGGACTTTTGCATACAAAGTTCTCCCTTTTGGACTCTATAATGTGCTAGCAACCTTCTAGAGGGAAATATTAGGGATATTTTCAAATTTTCTAAATGGTTGTTTAGAAGAATTCATGAATGACTTTACACCTTATGGTGACACTTTTGAAACAACATTAGCCAATCTCAAAAAAGTGCTAGAGCAATGTGAGCAAACTAATCTTTATTTAAGCAATTAAAAATGTCACATGATGATGAATGAAGGAATTGTACTTGGGAATTATATTTCTGTTACAGGAATAACAGTAGACCATGCTAAGATAGAAGTAATTCTAAAAATTCCATTTCCCAAAACACAGAAGGAGGTACGTATTTTTTTGGGACATGCAGGGTATTATAGGAGGTTTATAGAAAAAAATTCAAAACTTGCATCCCCATTATTTTCTCTACTTACTAAAGATGTGGAATTTGTTTGAACAGGGAAATGTGAACATGCCTTTATAGTGTTAAAGAAGTGTGTATCAGCAACCCCTATTTTGTGCGAATCGAACTGGGATCTATCGTTTCACATAGCAACAAATGCATCTGATACTACTATAGGAGTTGTGTTAGGTCAAATAAAAGACAAGAAGCCATATGACATCTACTACATCAACAAGAATCTGACTCCAGCAGAGTTAAACTATACAGTTATAAAAAAAGAGTTTCTTGCAGTAGTGCATGCCATTAATAAATTTAGGCACTACATTATAGGTTATCAAATATTTGTGCACACTAACCACTTTACCATTCATTTCTTAATGAATAAACATGTTACTAATGGTAGGGATACACATTGGTTGTTGTTGTTACAAGAATTTGATATAACAATCTTAGATAAACTTGGAAAAGATAATATAGTGGTTGATTTTATTCCTCGGCTAATTGTTAATAGTGATTGCATGCCCGTTGAGGATTCTTTTCCAAATGAATATCTTTTTTCTATTTCAACTCACTCACCATGGTATGCAAACATAGCTAACTACCTTGTTGTGGGGAGATTTCCACAACATCTGTCCTCAAAGGAAAGAGGAATATTGTTAAGCAGAGTGCAAGATACTCTTGGGTAGAAGGATACCTCTACTACACAGGGACAAATTATTAAATCAGGCGTTGTGTGAGAGACGATGATATTTTTGACATCCTCAGAGCCTGCCATGAGGAACCTTGTGGAGGATTCTTTGCTGACAAGAAGACAGGGCATAAATTTATTTTAACAGGGTATTGTTGGTATGGCAAAAACCCATTATTTCCCATTGAGTTCGAAATAAAAACACTCAGAACAACATTGCAAGTGAACCTGGATTTGAGTACAACTCAGAAACATCGGTTGAACCAATTAAATGAACTAGATGAGAAGAGATTGGCTGCCATCCAGCAAATAGACATCATCCAGTAGTAGAGCGCTAAGTGGCATGACAAGTTTATAAAAAATGTGTTTTAGAAAGGAAATTGGGCTCTACTATATGGTTCATGATTCAAATAATTCAAGGGGAATCTCTGCACCAGATTTCTATGTCCTTATGAGGTAGATATAGTCTTTGACAATGGGACCATAAGACTAATTGCCATAGACAATGCCCAAGTGTCGTTGCTTGCTAATGGACATCATCTTTGGTTAGATCATAAACTAATCTCAAAGAATTCATTTATCAACATTGTCTCAGGATCTAATATTCAAGTTATGAGGGAATGCAAAAATTCTCCTATGTTGTCAAACTATTAAATTCCAATAAGTGTAGCAACCAAAATCCAAATTTTGTTGGTAGTTGATACACCAAAAACAAATAATAATAAAAAGAAAAAATATATATAATAAATAAATAAATCTTCTTGTTAAAACCTCTTGTGGGGCACGGGTAAATAGTTGTACCAACTATCAATTTGCTAGCAAGGAGAGTGGAAGGAAAATAGCGAACTAGGGTTTCTGATAAACCCTTCCATGGCGTAGAGTCTGAGTATTAAGCTGCTTCTCAGGCCCAAACAAAAATTTTGCTAGGACAGGCTCTGCGATTCTGGATGCAGAGGACAATGAACATCCTGACGAGGGAGGCATCAGTGCCTCCCCCCAAAGATTACAATCATGAAAACCCAACTGAAAGTAGAACTGAGAATGCAGAGACGCCAGAGGTACAACCTGCGGAGCAGCAAGGGAAGAATGAACAAGAATATCTGAAATGCGAGAAGGAGGATAAACAGGCAACATCTGCAAAACCAAACAAAGCATCATCATCCACATGCAAGCCCATTTCCACAAAATGGCACAAGATCGAGCTGCCTAGTCATAGGATCAATGCGCAAATACAATTTATGAAAGATCATGCCCTGATTGGCAAATTCATAGGTTATTAGCCAACTAAAAAAGCTTTGCAAGGATGGATTACCTCAAAGTGGAAGCCCAAAGGTCATGTAACTCTACAGCTAGGCCCTAAAGGCTTCTTCATATCCATCTTCAACTGCCTTGAAGACCGAAATCGAGTTCTAGATGGAGGACCCTATTTATTCAATGCAGCAGGTCTTTATCTATGATACTGGGTTGAAAGATTCAACCTAGAATAGGAAGATTTCAGCTGGGCGCCAGTTTGGATCTGCATGTACTCGCTTGCACTGGAATACTGGAATGAGGACTCACTAACAGCCATCGGAAATGGATTAGGCGAGTTCATAAAGGCAACAGAGGAAACAAAGCTTCGAAGATACACATCCTACGCATGGATATGCATATACATGAAGCTGGGCCAAGTGCTCCTGGACTCGGTAAGTCTACTACATGACGACTTTGAATGGATTCAACCCCTTGACTATGAACATGTACCCTTCTGATGCAAGAGATGTCATGCCGATGGACACCTTTTTTGTGATTTCCCCTTAAACAGACCTCCTAAACCCACAAAAAATGGAAGCAAGTCTGATCCAGAAGGATCCACCAAGGTATCAAGAAAAAAAAGGAATACCAAAAAACATCCCACAGTACCAAAAAACACTTCTCCATCACCTGATATGCCATCCTCTAGCAACAACTTTGATATTTTGACAAATATAGAAAAGCCTGAATCAGATACCCGTGTGTCAGCAAAGCCAAGCTCTGTTCCATCCACCAATCTGTCCCCCCCACCTATCCACTCTAAAACTAGTCATCCATTGAATTCCAATACCTCTGGTAAGCTTGCCTCAGACTCACAACTCAACACCAACCTTGTTCATAGCAAAGCCCTATGGCCTGACAAAATTATGGACATCGATGATACACCAGCAGAACCTTCTCAGCCACCAACCCATCTAGAGAGGGGTAGTTAGCAAAGTTTAATGGAAGAAGAACCAGAAAGCTTTGATCTTGGAGATATAGACATTTTCAGTCTAGAGCAAGCCTACAAAAGGAAAGAGTTCGACACAATACTGGACAGACAACTGGAAAATTTGGAAGTAGTGCTCACAAGAGTGCATCAGCATAATACTTTAGGCATACAGCAAGGAGGCAAATGGGATGGGAAACATATCATCAAAGATGGGAAGAAAATAGGTAGAAAGATAGATCCACAACGTACCATATTAATTGGGGAAATGCTAGTGGAGTCTGGAAGGTGCTCCAAGTTGACCAAATACTACCGATCTCTACCTCCTAGTCAACCATGAAGCTCATATCATGGAATGTAAGAGGACTTAATGGTCCCGGGAAGTACAGAATGTTAAAGAACATGATTCAGCAAGAACAACCATACATTGTATTCATGCATGAAACAAAATGTAGCACCAGCACATTAGCATCCATATTATCCAAAGCTTGGGCAGGATGTCAAACGGTAACAGTAGACGCAACAGGTGCCTTGGGAGGGTTAGCCATATCATGGAATACTTAGAATATCTCCTTAACAAATTTCCATGCCTCACATTATTTCATCCAAGCAATGTTCCACCTGATCGACACCAACATACATGGACATTTAACCAATGTTTACTTCCCTCAGGAATGCATGCAAAAGATTAGGAAATTAGAAACATTGGAGATTCTTAATGCTCTAAGAACTTATCCACTATGAATCATGGGAGGAGACTTCAATATGATCACACAGCTGGAGGAAAAACTGGGAGGCAGAAGAAATATAGACAAAGAAAGCAATAGCTTCAAAGATTACATTCAACACAATTGTCTAATAGACTTACCTTTTGATAATGGCACCTACACTTGGAACAACAAAAGAGCCAGCTCACAACAAATATCATCACGGTTGGATAGATTTCTAATTGCATACAATTTTTTTCATCTTGGTGGTGACATATGCACCTCTATCCTACCCTTAGCTGGCTCAGACCATTGGCCCATTTCTTTGCAATGGAAAATTCCCGGAAAATCTAGCAGAAGACCATTCAAATTTGAAGCTTTCTGGCTTACCCATCCTGAGTTCAAAACAGTGATCAAATCAGCATGGGAAAGTTTCCTTCCCAATGGTGGCTCACTCATGTACCAATTCCAGCAAAGATTGAAGCACATCAAAAAACAAATCAAAACCTGGAATTACACCACATTTGGAAACATCTTTCAAGAGCAAAAAGTTCTTGAGCAGAGTATGAAAGAGCTACAGTAGCAGATCATCCTAGAAGGCAGAATAGAGGAACATGCTAGAAAGGAACAAATCCTACTAACACAATTAGATGAAAGAAGCAGACAAGAGGAACTGCTATGGAGACAAAAGTCAAGAATTAGATGGCTAAGAGAAGGGGAACGAAACACAAAAAAATTTCATCGCAAAACTATACAAAGAATAATGAATAATACAATCTCACACATTCAAAAGTCACAAGGAGACAAAATGGAGAAACAGGAAGATATAGAGAAAGAGCTCACAAATCACTTCAAAACTATTCATCAAGAGCCACCCATAGACAGACAGCTTGCCATCAATGAGATACTTCAACATATTCCTAAACTCATTACAGAGCATAATCGGCTATTGCTAAGACCAGTCACCCTTACGGAGGTCGAAGAGGCATCAAATCAACTGAAAGCTAGGAAAGTGCCAGGACCTGATGGTTTCACGTCTAACTGTTACCATCACTTCTAGGACTTAATCAAAGTAGATGTATGGAATGTGGTCAAAGAATCAAGAGTAATGCATTGGTTACTTCCTTCGCTCAATGCGACTTTCATCGCTCTTATTCCCAAAGTCGCGCAACCAAGCACACCGGAGAAGTTCAGACCTATTGCACTCTACAATGTCATCTACAAAATTATCTCGAAAGTCATAACCAACCACCTCAAACGCAACTCACTCTTCTCATTTCACCAGAGCAATCTGGTTATGTCGAAGGTCATCAAATCATTGATGGTATTATACTGACTCATGAAACCATCCATTCCCTAAAGAATAACAAACAGGAAGGTATGCTATTGAAGATCGACCTATCCAAAGCCTTTGATAAACTTGGCTGGACCTACATAAAATAGATGCTAACAGCCTTTGGATTTAGCTCGACCTGGGTTAGATGGATTATGACCCTAATTTCCTCCCCTCTTTGTTCTGTTCTTGTCAATGGGATCCCCTCTAAACCCTACTACCCTTCCAGAGGAATCTGCCAAGGTAACCCTCTGTCCCCTTTCCTATTTATCATCATGGCTGAGGGTCTGGGTCGTATTATAAAGCATGCTGATCATTCTCATGATATTAGAGGACTCTCTAGTCATGGAACCCTTGCAATTACCCATCAACAATTTGTCGATGACAATATGCTCTTTGGTCATCCTTATGTAAGTGAGGCCCGAACCTATAAAGCTCTTTTAGATACATTCTCAAAAGCCTTTGGCACTACCATAAATACTGCCAAATCTCAAATTTATTTCTTCCATACTCCTATTGCCACCGAAAGACTCTTTGCTCAAATCATTGGATTCTCTCAAGCCAAGCTTCTGTCTCAGTATTTAGGCGCCCCTCTTATAGATTCAGCCTTAAAGCATGCTTTCTGGAATCAACTCATTAAGAAAATGGAAAGTTGGCTCATGTCTTGGACACACAAAACTCTCAACATGGCAAGTAGATTAATCATAATAAAGGCAATCATACAACCTATGCCCCTCTATCTCTTCTCAGTTCTCGCGGCACCAAAATGGGTGTTAAAGAGAATCAAGAGTCTGCAATGCAATTTCTTATGGGGTTCCATAGGACAAAACAAAAAATGGGCATTAGTAAAATGGGAAAAAGTTTGCAAGCCTAAAAAGCAGGGGGGTCTAGGCTTACGTGATCCGCAACATAGCAATACTTTGATGGGAGCACGGATTTGGTGGCAATGGGTATCCTACCCACAAAAGCCATGGGCACAACTATGGACTGGAAATTATGCAAACAATCGGCCGCAACAAGAACTAATAAGGATAACTACCACGCTCACAAGATCCCTAATTTGGAGCGCAGCCAAGCAACACAGAGAGGTTATCCATCAGCATAGCTTTTGGGAGATAAGGGACGGGAGGACGGCCCGCTTCTGGATGGATTCATGGCAACAGAGACCCAAAATTGCAGAACTCTTACCATGCACAAATCATAATGGAAACGACATTAACCAGGAGGACACTGTAGTGCATTTCTGGATTCTCAGCACCATACAGGGCTTCAGGCAATGGAAACCATCAAGGCAAATAACACAGCAAGAAACAGAAGCTTATAACATGGAGTTACATAAAGAGCTCACCAGCAGAAGAATCAGAGTCAATACTGGAAATGATGTACTCAGATGGGGATATACACTGAAAGGAATATACACCACTAAAGAAGCATACCAGCTAATGTTCCAAACATAGGAACCAACATATTCTACTTGGAATCGTATCTGGACTGCAGGGATATGGCCAAAAGTTTCCACCTTCATTTGGTTGATGTATCATCAAAGAATTCTCACTTGGGACAACTTAATAAAAAGAGGATTTCAAGGACCATCCTGCTATCCCAACTATCAAAACAATGAAGAAACTATTCAACACCTCATGGACTCCTACCACATGGCCAATCAACTCTGGGAAAAGCTCACTTTCAGATTTCAGCGACCTTGCAGACTTCTAGGGGATATAAAAAGCACCATTCGTAATTGGACTCCAGAGCCCTATAACAGCAAAGTTCTCAACAAGCTATAGATAATACTGCCAGGCCTCCTTCTCTAGACTATTTGGAAGGAAAGAAATAAGCGAATTTTTAAAAATCACAAAACTTCCTTAGAAATCAGATGGACCAACTTATGTCAGAATATCAAGGAAACTCTTGCACTACACCAATGGACAGCTAAGGACTTTCCAACCCAGCCTCAGGAACTAAGCATATGGGCTAATTGGAACATCCAGCTCCAGCAGGTACAATTGAACCCCAATAGACCTAGCATTACAACCAAGTAGCTCTCACATTGGATACAACCCCCACAAAATGTGATTAAGTTAAATTTCAACGGTGCATCTAAGGGCAACCCAGGCAAAGCAGGATATGGGGGCATATTCAGAAATCATGCAGGCCAACCCTTGCTATTGTATTTTGGTTCCATTGGATGGGATATGAACAATTCTGCAGAACTAGAAGGATTGTGGCAAGCTATGAATCTAGCTCACCAACATAATTTTCATCCCATCATTATAGAAGGGGACTCCCAAATTCTAATCAATATGGTTAATCAAATCCAACAAGGAAGCACTGCTTCAAGAGTTGCCAAAAGCTGGAGATTAATGGCCAGGCTTGAACTAAAAGAAAGGAGAGCAATAAATTTTATCCATATCAAGAGGGACAGTAACAAAGTTGCAGATCTCCTGGCAAACATTGGGGTTGAACAGGACCAAATCCTACATTCCGGTATTATCAACATTATAGATGACCACAATCAATTGCAAACTTGCACTAACCTGGTGCACAAGGAAGCTCAACCCCTGGATGTGGGTGTTAACTACATCAGTTAATTTAATTAGACAAAGAAATGGCGGACAGGGCAGCCACATGGCCCCCTGCAACTTTTCCAATGCCACCCTGAATGGCATTCATGGCACCTTGCAGGAGCCATTTAATGCCTGCACTAGTCGAGGCAAGGCCATTACCCACATAACCATGGAGCCGGAGAACTTTCCTATTATTCTGCCCTTGATTCACTGTGTCTACCCTCCGCAAGCGGGAGAGTCGAATGATCGCACCAGCACTGGCCGCAGATGTTGGCTTTTGAGCTGCATTGATTTGGATAATGGCTTCCACCATTCCCACACCAATCTCTGCAATTTGGCTCACAACCTCCATCCCTCTGTAATTTCCTTGCATAGCTCTTCTGTCAATTCCTCCTTTGTTCTTGTTGACATTCTCCCTGTTCCCATATCCACCATGGTTCACCATCATATGCGCAGTCGATGTGGAGGCACGCGAG
Source organism: Pinus taeda (assembly GCA_000404065.3). Lineage (NCBI taxonomy): Eukaryota > Viridiplantae > Streptophyta > Pinopsida > Pinales > Pinaceae > Pinus > Pinus taeda. Next base: position 39,768 of record APFE030667139.1, on the reverse strand, counting down.
GTGGAAGTTCTCGTTCTCCTGCTCTGCCTAGCCCCAATTCTACTTCCCCTGCCTCCTTTGCCAAAAATCCCCACCAACACATTTTCTTAGGCCGGTAACCAGATACAAGAAGTGGCAGAGGCAGAGCCGGCCTCCATAGCTCAAACCGTGAAGCTGTAGTTGTTCGCACTGCAACCTTTCCCCTGCCTCTGCATCCTACTCCTCAGACCACGCAGTTTCAGTTTCGCAACTCATTGAACCGCCCGGTTATAGTAGCTACTGTCTCAATTACCATCACAGAAGTGATTGAGTAGCATGTTCCCCTAAAGAATTCCATGGAGGAGGCGAACAGAGCTGGCCCGAGCAGTAGGAATAGAAGCAACAATGACGAGTAGGAAGCTGATGAAAGTCGGACTAGAAGGCATGGCAAAGCCATTGTTGGCAGTCAGCATGTTGAGATGGGCATACACAGTTACACGCAGGCCCAAGATAGCCATCTGGGTGACACATCAGGCCCGCGTTTTGAGGCTTGTAGCACGGAGGAAGGCCATCAGGCGCTGGGACGTGGCGAGTTGAACAACCCGGATGACTGGGCATGTCTAATTGTGGAGAAGCCCGCTCCAGAAGACTAAGCGCCATGTGTCATGCTTGCTAGGTGGAATTTCTATCTTGTTCTTGGTTTAGTTTATGTCTAGTCTTATGTGTCCTCAGGACAAACTGTTGGTCTATTGGTCTGGTCAAGATAAACTGTTGGTCTTGGTAATGATCTGTTTAAATTTTCCACCCCTGTGTGGGTTATTTTTTGGATATATTTTGGACATATTTTTGGACTAGTTTCCCCTCTGTTGGGGTAGTCATAGACAATTATCATGGATGCGTGTTGATTGAGGCTAGTTTCCTTTGTGGCCAAGACTCACTGTAGCTACCCTTTTTTGTACCATATTAATAGATTAACCTTAATTAGAAAAAAAAAATAGTTGTACCAGCTGAAAACCACTTTGTAGCAGCTGATACACATTTTCCTTTTAATGAATTATGTAGCAGCATGCCATTACACATATGTCATAGATGCCATATTGTTACTGTTGGACACCTAATCCTCAATGGGTTAGTGTGGAAGCCGAATGGACAAAAGGAGTCCAAGAGACCTTGGGATGTGAAACCCAAGAGTCACATAATGTACTATAAATGTATATCATTTGTCAATAAAAATTGTATTGCATGTTTTATCTTTCATATCTCTCTCGCTGTCCATGTGTGTTTAACATGGTATCAGAGCAGGCGATTTCTGGTCCTGCTCCAATTTAAGCCACTTGTTTTGTGGTCTCTATATATATGTCAGTTCTGCGTTACCTGACCTCTGTCTGCCATATTCCTTTTACCTGGCTCTATGTTAGCTAGAAGGTGTCTATCCATGAATGTTTCTCTGTTTGCCATATACCATTTATAAAACCTGCACCCTACTCTTCTGTTGCGCTGTCATCCTGACCTGACATTGAAACGTTTGAGTGCTATCCTGACCTGAGCGCTGCCCTGCCCTGAGCACTGTCCTCACTCAGCGCTACCTCTGCTGCAAACTCACTATTGATGGTATTCATTGTGGATTGCTTGTCATATCAGCGAAAATTGAAATCGCAATTTGCGCTATGATTGAAATTGATGGCTGATTTACGTTGTTCCATGGACCACAGTACTGATTGAATGATAGCGCCCTACGCATATGCATAGTTCTTTCCAGTCCCGCATTTATTCAATTCCTTTCCAGTGCTGCCATACCACGTCTCGATCGCTCGACCTTACGCCTCTACTCGATCTTGGACATATGGGAATATGTTTTTCTCCATACTGTCCTGACTGTCAAGCGTTTCATATTAGTGTTGTCCTGTTCCACACACACAGTTGAACGCTGGATGCTAGACGCTGTCACATTTTTAATTGAACACTGGTTCTGTCAGGTTGAAACGCTGTGTTCATTGAAATCTCGCTGCACTTAATTGAGCGTTGTGTTCATTGTTACGTCCTCGCCTGTCTGTTAATCACACCGTCTGTGGGAACCGACCCACAACCATCTTAGAAAGACTCGGTTGGGAGCTGGAAGACTCGGCATCATGCCATGTCGGTTTTCTGCGATGTGACTGTTCACCTGAACCATTCTTCTATCGGGCGTTTGTCTCAGGCCATGAGATGCGATGTTTATATATGAGTTTTGAGTAACTGGGTTTCTCTGTGTTTCTAGCTTGAAATGTGATTATGAAACCTGTGTGAAAAGTCTACGAAGGAGACATCAAATCTCCTCTGTGTTGCATCGGAGAGAAAAGCCCAGTTGATGTTATTTTCCAGGAAAGATTCATAATTCGGCAGTTGTGGATTGACAATAGCTTCTGCTCCAAATTTATAAAGTATTGTGAATTAGGCTCTTTGAGTTTGAGACTAGTGGTCAGCTTTTAAGTGGAACGCCCTGCAAATGAAGATAACTCCAGTTATTGGGTGTAGCACCAGTTGTTAATTCGCCCAGCTTTTGAATGAATGAGATGATTGGAGCCATTTTAGAGGAGTTTATGTTAAAATGTGAAGAGTGGAGGTCAAATATCTTTGATCAATTCATTGACGACGGTGTTGTTGAAAACATCAAAGGGAAGTCGCCCATAGAAATCTGCGATATCATTTCTGTTCTAAGTTGTTGTGTGAAAGTAGCGCTAGCCAGAATTCATAGGAACTGGTATCACTTTGGAGTTCCTGAAATTGCTAGTGGGTTCAGTTGAACAGAGGAGTGAATTCAATATGTGAATTGGCCAGCTCCTGGAACAATGTATTGACCTAAGATGCATTTTTAACAATATACCTGTAAGTGTATTACAGAGGATTGAACTGCAAGCAGGAGGAAACTCCGAATCCTTAAACAAAGGGAAGATACAGGAATAGTTTCACAAAAACAATGGATTTGGATGCAGACTTGATAATCAATAAGGGAAATAGAGTTTACTTGAAGAAAAAGACTGCAGTTTCTATATTAAGTGAATTTAGTAGGGAAAAGTTAGGTTCCCTCTATCACTGCACCCAAGGAAGCCCTCAAGAAAAAAGGATAAACCGTAAAAAGTACATGCCTTCATTGAAGGACGCTCTCCAGCTGCAGTCAAACTCCAGGTCTCCAAGCGATTCAAACTGAGCTTTCTTCTTTTTGCCATCCATCTTTCGCAAATCCACAGGTTTGACAGTATTGGTTAGCTTCGTAGACAGTGTAAATGGATGCTCCATTATATTAAGAGCATGGATGTAGATTTAAATGTAAATGGATGTAAATTTAAATTTGCAGTTTGTGTAAGGATTGTTTGTTAAGCCTCACTCCAATCTTCGTTGGAGAATCGAACGCTGATCAACCGATTTTTAGTGCCTCAATCTGGAAGGCCAAGTCACACAGAGCATCATTGTGTGGGAGCTACTACAACAGTGAAGAGGTTGGGTTTCTTGCTAGTGTTTATACCAAAGAAAAAAGGGCTGAACATAGAAAACTGTTTATTCTTGGCTCCATCTGATTGTCAAAGGCTGAGATCTTTGTGGAGAAATTACACCAGATTTAATTGTGCTCTGAAATATCAAGGTGTCAAGGGCGAGTTTGTGTTCCAAATATATTGCCTATACCAAATTAATCAAGGAGTCAAATTGGAGGCTGAAATACTCATTATATTCATAGGTGATCTGCATCTAAATTGTATTCAAGTACATTAAAGCAGCGAGTCATTTGCTACATTGAAATTAATACTCTGCTGTCTGGTATCCTGCTACTCATCTAATAGTTGCAATTATTTATCATTTTATAGACCAATTTGTAGTTGAAGATAACATCACTTCTCTGATTATATTGGTCTGAAATGGATAGAATAGATGATGTATTGAAACTACTGAAATTAATTTATACTTTCCCGTTGATGAGATGGTTAAGATCAACAAAACCTCTTTTCCAATATTAAAATTTGTCTCCAAAATGCACATGAGAATATTGAGTTTTTGCAGCTTGAGACAAAGCTACAACAAGAAGAATTAAAATAGAGGAGTCATCATTCTGAACCTATTTCTGTTCAGAAGATTGAAACAGACTCCCATAAACAGCAAGCCAATAATGTTACAGTTCATTCAAATAAAGTAGCAGTGGTACATGCAGATGCAGAAACTCAGTCTGCACTTCCCAAGCCCATCATCAGACCTTGGGAACAGCTTGTCCACAACAAGCACATAATCGGTCTTGGATATGACAAGGACTTGTCCTTTCATATTCCAGATTGCACCAAGCCCATCCATTTTCAGAGTGTTGGATTTATTCATGACAATTCACCTGCTCCTTATGACAGTTCAGCTTCAGTTGTTCCAGACTCTGCCTCTCTTCCACAGCAGCAGCAACAACAACAACAGATCGTGAAATGCCAAAACTGTGACCGAGTTGGCCATGTGAAAGATCACTCTTTTGATCTTCATCCATGTAAGCACTGTCATAAAACCAGTCATTCTTCACACAGATGCTTCAGAAACAAACATCCTGCAAGAACAAAGATTCATCTAGGATGGATCGCTTCTTGGCAATGGGCATCAACAGCCAAGAAGATATTCCAAACACATGTCAGAACTTGTTCCAGAGTATTGAAAAGTCTTGCAACTGAGTTTTCTCCATCATCTCACCTTGTATCTTACAGGGGGGAAATGATGATCATCTACAAGCTTCAGAGTCACATCAAGCAAGCTTGAGCCACAACCTTCCACGCCAGTTTTAGAGTTGTAGCCAGAGACAAAGATGCCCGTGAGCATGCCTTCAGTTGGCAATCTAGGAAACTTCCTCTAGCAAAAGACTTCAGCTTCTTGCCAGTTTTGGAAGAATTCCAGGAACAAAATTGAGAACACTTCCTCTAGCAGAAGACACCAGCTTCTTGCCAGTTTTGGAAGACTTCCAGGAATTGCATTAAGCATTCCATAGTTGTTTGTCATCCTTAAACCATCACAGGATGAGAATTCCCTTTTCAGGTTGAAGTTCTCCCTTTTATGCGGGGTGAGACCTCCCTTTATTGGTTGAAGGTTTCCCTCTTCAAAACAATAGGAGCACTTCCTCTAGCAGAAGACTCCAGCTTCTTGCCAGTTTTGGAAGAGTTCCAGGAATTGCATCAAGCATTCCAGAGTTGGTGGTCATCCTTAAACCACCACCCTTTATACCAACATTTCAGAGAGCACATTCAGCCTAGTGCTGCCATGCATTTTTGCACATTTTGTATTACAGCTCTCTTCTTGGACTCATACATAACCCTTCGGATTAACGAGGGGAATGTTGGACACCTATCCTCAATGGGTTAGTGTGGAAGCCGAATGGACAAAAGGAGTCCAAGAGACCTTGGGATGTGAAACCCAACGGTCACAACAATGTACTATAAATGTATATCAGTTGTTAATAAAAATGTATTGTCATGTTTTATCTTTCCTATCTCTTGCTGCCCATGTGTGTTTAACAATGATATATTACTTTTGCACTTCTAAAATCTTCCCCCCACATCAAGGACTGGTGGGAAACCTACTGTGAGAAGAAAGATGAAAGTACACCCTCACTGTTTTCAGTGGCACCCACATGGAATTCACTCTGAGATACCATAAAGGAGCAGTAATACCCTGTCGGGAGCTATGAGAATAAATACATAAAGTGGACCATGCTGAGGTGGGGAAGAGACCAAGACATGTAGGAGTTTATCAATGTTTTCCATACCCTTTGCATGAACTTGGGTATCGAGGATTCTAAGAAACATTTTGTCCTCAAGTATCACGATTATCTACACAAGTACATCTAGGACGAGATGGAGTTCCTAGACATCTCCTCTCTTGGAACGGCGTACCGATACGCTGTCAAGATTGAGAAGAAGTTTAAACAGAAAAAGCGATACTTTGGATCTGCAAATCTGAAGCAAGGGAAAGGCACCCCCAAACCACAAAACAAGGGGCAAAGCCAAGGCATGGCGACCCAGGATAACCCTCCGAAGTCACAAACAAAGAATAACACCATGAAGACAAAGAAGGACACAGGAAAGTGGTGTGAGTTCCATAAGAGCTCCACTCACAACGCAAGTGAGTGTCGAGCCAAGCATTCAATTGTGGCCAAGTTGAAGGATTCCAAGTCAGACGCATGTTCTGACTCTGATCCAAAACCTGACAAGGGGAATGATAAATGGAATCAAATCATTGATGTGGAGCCCAGTGCCACTTTGGCCACCACCAAGATCCATAAAATCACGCTTGAAGATCCAGAAGAGGGGAAACGCCTATTCCACTCACAGATATGGGCGAAGGCTTCTCCTTTGCAGTTCATTGTCGACATTGGGAGCCAAAATAACGTCATTTCAGCATAGGTTATGAAGCGATTAGGCCTACGGACTATAGGACATTCGTAGTCATACACCATCAGGTGGCTTCACCAAGGACGAGATCTTTGCGTCAGCCAGTAGTGTCTCCTTCCCTACAGCATCAAGCCCTTCACAGATGAGGTATTCTGTGATGTTTCCCCTCTTGAAGTTTGTGATGTATTATTAGGACAACCATACTTATGGAAGCAACATGTTATATATGAATCTAGACCTTGCTCTGTTATTATTTCTTTGGGTAGTAAGCTATACAGGATACCAGAGATAACCCCACCTACTGCCATCTCCTTGATCTATGCCAAGCAATGAAGTAAGGTCATCTCCCAAACTGGGAAAAAAAATTCTTTTTGATTCACTCTCAGAGTAAGGGGAATGTCAAAGCCAAATCCATGGCCCCCAGGAAGAGTTCCTCCAAGAAGAAGAAGCAGATGGATATGGTTGTGGAAGAATACAGGGACATCTTCTCCTCACCCACAAGAGTACCCTTACATTGTCAGGTCAAGCATTCAATAGATCTGACTCCCAGAACACCTCTATCCAATGAGTTGATATATCATTACTCCATTATGGAAAATGAAAAGCTCAAGCAGAAAATCTATGATTTGCTTCAAAAAAAGCACATTTGACGAACCTCCTCGCCTTGTGGGAACCCGATTGTACTTGTACAAGGAAGGATGGGACCTGGAGGCTTTGCATTGATTATCGAGCATTAAACAAAATCATTGTCAGGAACATGTATCCAATCCCATGGATAGATGACTTGCTGGACCAACTCAAAGGGGCCAAGTATTTCAACAAGATTGATCTAAAGTATGTTTAACACCAGGTTCCAAAAGAGCACACAGATGTATGGAAGACTGCCTTTAAATCCAAGGAAGGCATTTTTGAAAGGTTAGTTATGCCCTTCGGGTTGACAAATGCCCCTGCTAATTTTATGACGCTAATGGATGACATCTTACGACCCTTCACCAACTCATTCGTGGTGGTTTATCTAGACAACATCCTCATCTTCACCAAGAGTTGGGAAGAACCCCTGCAACGCATTCAGCAAGTCATTCAAACCCTTCAGTAGCACAAATTGTGTGCCAACTTGGAGAAATGCACCTTTGGCATTAGTCAGTTCAATACTTGGGTTACATCAAAGATGAGTGTGGCGTGCATGTGGACTTGACTAAGACCCAAGTCATTCGGGATTGCCCAACCTTGACCACTCTAATGGAGCTTCACAGCTTTTTGGGCCTTGCAAATTTTTATCGAAGGTTCTTGTTGGGATTCTCCCATATTATTTAGCCTTTGAGTCAGATTACTAAGGGCGAGGCCAAACCAAAGTTTTCCTAATCTAAGTCCCAACAAAAGGCTTTCGTTGAGTTGAAGCACGGCCTCTACTCTGCATTGGTACTCACACTGCCAGACCTGCAACAACCATTTGAAATCGATACAAACGCCTCACGCTATGCTATTGGTGCATTCCTCACCTAACACAGGCATCCAATGGCCTATCATAATGAGACACGTGCTGATACAATTCGGAAGTACCCCACCTATGATAAAGAGATGTATTCCATTGTGTAGTTTTTCCGACAGTGGAAGCAATACACCAATCTCCGACCTCTTCAGTTTATACAGACACAGGGAAAGTTGCAGAACGATCGCCATCAATAGTGGTCTACATATCTGCAACAATTCCACTTCAACATTTAATACAAAAAGGGCAACACCAATCATGTTGCACATTTCCTTAGTCAGCCCCCAGTTGCAACACTGACTAGTGTTCTCAACTCTTGTGGTCATGAGACTTTTGCATGGCTGCAACTATGAAAAAATGATCTGGAGTTCGCCTCCACATACCAAATGCTAGTAGATGGAAAGCAAGTTCTTGATCTCCACCTCCATGACGCATTATTATGCTACCTAGGCCACCTTTGTGTTCCTTCAAGCAAGCGTGCCAAGCTGATTTGGGAGGCACACTACAATCAGGATTCAAGTCGCAAAACACTTTGGTGTGGAGAAAACTGGGTTTGTACTACAAAAGTACTTTTAGATCCTGCATTTCTTGTGCCAAAACTCCAACTCCATGTTGGGAAACATATTAGATCCTGCATTTCTTGTGCCATCGCCAAGCCAACCATCAAGAAGCAAGGCATGTACACTCCTCTACCTACTCACAGCTAGCCATGGGAATCCATCTCCATGGACTATATGTCTAGCCTCCCTTCTACCAAGCATGGTAATGATTGTGTATTTGTGGTCGTGGACATATTTTATAAGATGGCTATATTGATGGCCTACAAGAAGAGTATCACCATAGAGGACACTACCAAACTCTTCTTTGAACGAGTATGGGTGCATTTTGGGACCCTGCACAACATTATATCATATTGGGATAGCAGGTTCCTGACCACATTCTAGTCAAGCCCATGGACACTATTGGACACCAAGCTCACCAAGTCGAGTTCCTTCCATCCCCAGACTGATGGCGAGACGGAGGTCGTCAATAGGATGATAGTACACATACTCCGCATGTACAACTCCAAGGATCCTCAAACCTAGGATGAGATTCTTCCATATGTGTAACACAATTATAATAGAGCTCTCTATAGCTAGCTTAGTCGCAGTCCCTTTCAAGTGGGTATAGGATTTCAACCATTGTGTTTTATTGATGTTGACATGCCTCATGCAACTACCCAGACAAAATCCACACATGTATTGTCTCAGGCTGATAAAGTGATCAGATTTATTGAATGCATCCAACAGATCCGCCGACAGGTTCACGACATCCTAGAGAAGTCAAATGCCAAGTACAAGCAACAACATGATCAACATCGAGTGCCACATAAGTTTCAGGTGGGTGACAAAGTTTGGTTGCATTTGTAGAAAGAACGGCTTATCGGAGCCCATCGAAAGCTCAAATCACTTCGATATGGTCCTTACACCATTACCAAGGTTGTGGGAGACAATGCTTTTGAGCTCATCATTCCCCCATTCCTTGGCCTGCACCTAGTGTTCAATGTGGACCGTCTTCGGCCATACATCCCACCATTATTGAACACATCAGATATTGCAGAACAGCTGACACCAACAGAGTTAAACCAAGACTACATGGAATAGACCACAACTGATTGGATTATGGACACACAGGTTAAGAACACTGACCAGCAGAAGATCCAACTATATCGGGTTGTCAAAGCTAGCCGCCTCTTGCACCAAGGCAAGTGGCTCACCAGGGACCAAGTTCAACAGAAATTTCTTCACCTCATGAAGGCTCTGCACGCAATGGGGACCATTGCTTCCTAGGGGGGAGGAATGTCATGGTTAAAAGATACGTGGAAATATAAAAATGTAAGACCATGGTCATGGGACACGTATTCCAATCTGAATAGTGGGAAAAACATCCTAGTAGGTGTTCATTCGGTTTATTATGGCTAAGGAAATTAACAAAGGCAATGGCAAAGGCTTTGGAAAGGCAAGAGGCATTAATTGCCATTTTATTTATGAAAATAATGGGAATAGGAGAAAAGGAAGGTGTAGAGTCACAGGTTGCATGTGAGGAGGAAAATGAAAGAAAATAATGGAAAATGAAGAAAATAGAGGCCTCATTGATAAAAAGGCTTTTGACGATCAGTTGGCAAGCTTTTTCTCAAGGCTTGTTAAGTGTAGCTTTTTGTGAGATCAGTTTTGGAGTTGTCATTCTATTCTCTCTCTCATACTCTTGGTACCTAAAAGTTTTCTTGGAGCACTCTTGGAGAGTGTGGCATACTTGGATGCTTGGGGCAAGAAGGCAAAAGAAGAGTAGGAAAGCGTAAGATGACATCGAGATCAACAACTACATCAGGTTTTGCTTGTAGGTACCGAGTTTCAAGTATGTTTTCCTCACTAGTTTTGGCATGCATGCATATGCATGTGGTTTCTTGGTTATGATATGTCATTGGCATGGAGGATTGCCTAGATTGACAGTAGATTTACTTAGCCTTGTCATTTCCTGGATATTCATGGTGTTGTGAGTTTATTTCCTTTTTTTTTGGTTGGTTCTCATGTTCCTTTAGTTGTGGTTGAGTTACTAGTTCTTGGAGCCTTGGTTGGATAAACGCTCTGGAGCCCTATAACAGCTTGGGTTGAGTTACTAGTCCTCGAGCCTTGGTTGGAAAGATGCTCTGGACCCCTTGGTGGGTTGAGCTACTAGTCCATTTATTTTGATTATTTCTTTTTATGTGCTAACTATGGACATATGGCTAGGGATTGTGAAGTTTTTGACAGCTACAATCATTATCTGCAAAATCCTAGAAGCAAGTTTGCAAGATCACGAGACAGGTTCCACGATGATTTTGTCAGAAGAGAATACATGCTAGATGGGCCAAACATTAAATGTTTCAAATGCCATAACTATGGCCATAGCGCTCGCGGTTGCAGATATCATATGGAATCACCTATGGACAACATTGAATGCTTCAAGTGTCATAACTATGGAGACATGGCTCGAGATTGCAGGAATAAGAAGGCTTGGACAAGGAAATAGGTACAATAAGATAAAGCAGACAACAAGCTTTCAGCAGTTATACTTTCAGGATTTGTAAAAGCAAAAGGTCATGAGGAATTAACAGTTGCTTCTGATAATGACTCAAGTCAAGATGGCCCGTTAGGTGACTCACTATTTTGAACAATCTAGCTTGTTTACTCCTTAATGTTTCTAGAGGAGGAGTTTATGCACCAATATATGGCACAAGTCTACGATTGACAAGAAGGTAGTTTGAACAAGATGCAGTTTCATTACACATTCAGGGGGAGCAAAATAGTTGAAGGATTACAAGTTACCAGGAACAAGGCAATATTAGTCTGCAAAGGATATGCACGGGTTGAAGGAATCGATTTTGAAGAAACATTTTCTCCCATTACTAGAATGGAAGCTATCAGGATGTTTCTCGCTTATGCCTGCTCGAGAAAAATCAAGGTCTACCAAATGGATGTTAAGTTAGCTTTTCTAAATGGTGAATTGGAGGAAGAATTTTACATTGAACAACCTGAAGGTTTTCTGCTCTCTAACAAAGAAGACTACGTTTGCAGATTAAAGAATGCTCTATATGGTCTCAAGAAAGCTCCTAAGGCTTGGTATGCTCATCTTGATGCATATCGAAGTATATTTACATGATATAATCTTTGGAGTAGTGATGACAGATTAAGTAAAGACTTTGCCACAAAAATGAAAAGTGAGTTTGAAATGTCTATGGTTGGCGAACTGACATACTTTTTAGGGCTTTCGATTTCTCAGCGGGATAAAGGAATATTCATATATCAAACAAAGTACATCAAAGAAATGCTCAAGAAATTTTAGAAGGAAGATTGCAACCCAGTCCTTACCCCCATGGTAACATGTTGCAACTTAAGCTTAGAAAATTCGTCAAAGGATGTGGACCAAAGGTTGTATAGATCCATGATTGGTAGTCTCTCATATGTGACAGCCTCCCGACTTGATGTGATGTAGGAAGTTGGACAAGTAGCAAGATTCCAAGCAACACCAAAAGAATCTCATATTATTGTCGTCAAAAGAATTCTTCGATATCTTAAGGGCACAACGGAATATGGTCTATAATATCCCAAAGGAAATGATCTCGTCATCCAAGCTTATACAAATGTAGATTGGGTAGGAAGTGTTGATGATCGTAAGAGTACCAGTGGCGCAGTATTCTATCTAGGTGGTTGTGTTGTTTCATGGTTAAGTAAAAAGTAGTCTTCAATCTTGTTATCCACAGCATAAGCAGAATATGTCGCGACAACAACTTGTTGTACTCAAGTTCTTTGGTTAAAGCAAACTTTCCAAGATCTTCAAATCAATTTCGATGAGCCTATTCCCATCTTTTGCGATAACACCAGCGCCATCAGTGTCTCCAAGAATCCCGTGATGCATTCCAAAATGAACCACATTACGATTAAATATCATTTCATTGGAGAGAAGGTCGTTGAAAAGAATATCAAGCTTGAATATGTTGGCACAAAGGAACAAATTGCTGATATATTTACCAAACCATTACCTCGTGAAGCTTTTGAGTATCTTCGCCAAAAGCTTGGGATTCTCCCATGTTTTCATTAGACTCTTTCTCTTATCTACTCGAGTAGAAAGGGGGAGTGGAGATGTGTATAGGTCCGCAGGATGGCTATTTGTCAGGGGGAGTTACCCTTTTCCATTGATGACAAAGGGGGAGGCAAGGCAATAGGAAGAGGTGTCATGGTCGTAGGGGGAGTATTTTTGTTGCCATCAATGCCAAAGGGGGAGATTGTTGATCAGTGGTTGTCATTGATGTCAACCCAAGCAGCACCAGGGGCTACCCCGATCTTGCATGGGCATTTTGACTTGAAAAATTACTCTATTCTAATTCAAGGATCTTCTAGATGTATTCTACACGTCAAAATGTTGCCATTGATATATGGCACGCCAAGTAATTCTTCACGATTTGAGAGATATTCATGTTTGAAGTTAGTAACCCTAGTTAGTGGGCTAAAACCATAAGGAGTTGTGGCATGGCACTCATAATTGGTTGTGGTCATTGAATAATCAATAACTAATATAAAAAATTGCTCCTAAAATCCCTCCAACGTTCACTTGTTAAGGACCCTCTCAACTCAAGACATTCATATAAATAATGACCCTCATATCCTCCTCTAGTAGGGATTTTATGGCTTCAAACAGGTCATTGTGGAATGTTCGCTATAACATTTTTTGTGTGAAGCGTCAAAAGCTAAAATTAAAGCCCATTTGAGCCAAAATCATGATAAACCTCGTGACTAAATTTCGGATCTTAGTTCACTATATTTTCAAAGATACGACATGAGGAAGTTAGGGTTTTTGCAGACTCCTAAATTCCATGTCAAACAGATGGCATTGGGAAAATCGTCATAACTTTCTCTCTGAGCATTGGATTCAAATTTAGTAAATAGTCACAAAAAGAGGATGGATTGTAGTTTGTTGAGTAGTGTTTTCAGGACCTAAGGTCAAAATAGTGACATGTGGAACCTTGTACAAGTTCGCTCTACTGAACCAGTCTATAATCCAGTCATTGTAGGAGATTGGGCATAACTCTTTCTTGGGGAATCCAATCTTGATCAGACCTGTGGAGTTAGAAAGAGAACTCAGAGGGCTACCATAGGATGACATCTCAGACCCTGGAGATCCAAAATTACATAGATACAACAGATTCAATATCGAACTCCTAGAAGGCAAGGAAAAACATGCATTCAAGGATCACTATAGTAAGGACCACACATCAACAGTCAAGGGTAAGTCTCCTATAGCAAGGTATGTATGATTAGTGTTTACATTTGAATTTTTAGTATCATCTCTGGAGTATGTTTTTGCAGGAAAATGTGTTTATATACAGTGTCTCGGTTATATCTTTGTCTCTATATGTCACAATTAGTTTTCCGGATGTCATATTCTTGATACTACACATTTTATGCTACATATTCTTGATGCCACACCAAGTTTGCGAAATCTATATGATGTTGTAAGTTCATGTTACTTGTCTTGTCATAGTTGATGGAATGGTCTCTTTTGTTGTACTTAGAACTTGGTCCATCACAATTTTAGGGTCTGTCATTAGTTTTTATTGTATATATCTTTAGGTCAGTTTTGGATATAGTCTTACATAGAGTCCAGGCCTATATCAAGAGTGGGAGTCTTTGTCTACTACTGCAACAAGTCAACAACAAAAGTGACAAGCACACTTCAGGTACGCAGTGTAATTTTAATTTGTATTTATTCATTATTATGCACTTACATGTGTTTTTGCAGGCAGAGGTAAGTTGGAGGGTATTTTGTTTTGTTTTTGGATTGGTTTTGTCGGGCTAATTTTGCATGCAGTTAGAAGAAGAGTCAAGTACAACTTCAAGCAAGAATTCAAGAGTAGAAGTATCAAATCAAAGGAATCATTGCAGGGGAACATCCTTTGAAGAGATGAGAGCCATCCGTATATTGTGAATAAGTATCAAGGCCAAGAGTCATCATTGTAAAGTTGCAAAAAAAGTCATTTGTAAAAATGTCATCATTGGAAGACTCATTATTGTAAAAGAGTCAATCTACCTAGAGTCGAAAAGGCATTATTGGGAGGTATAGGAGTCTCTATTGAGATGATGTCATGGTTGGGTTGCAAGTCATAGTGTGATTGGGTGTTCGGTCAAAATCACTGTAAATCATATTGTATCATGGATCGTTGTCCCTAGTGCAGGAATCCAAACTCGACTCATTTTAGTCATTATAGGGTAGCAGGGAGGTGCTAGGTTGGTGAATGAAGTCGCCAACAGGTTGGGGACTTTGAACACTTCAAGGTGGTAGGGTGGTGCTAGGGCGAGTTGTGGCTCGCTAGGGTGTTGGAGTATTCATTCATTTGATTATTGAAGAAACTAGGGCATTGGAGCGTCCTTCCAATGGGAGTTGGAGAAGATTGCTTTTCTAGAATTCTGGAGAGTTGTTGCTTTCATTTCAGTTGGGGTTGAAGATTAAAGAATTTATTAGAAAAGTGTTCGGTGGTTTTTGACCCGGAAGGGGTTTTCCACCTAAAATTCTTGTGCCTACTGTGTTCTTTTATTTAGTGTTATCATTGCATAAACATTAATAATAATTGAAGATTAACTAATGCTCTAAAAAGATTTAAAAGTGCTAATTGCTAAGGAATACTTATTCACCCCCCCCCCCAGTATTTCCAACAATTACTATCAGAGGGAGGATCCTTCAGTAACAGCTTAACCGCTACAAATCAGTTTTCAGAGCATAGAGATGGGAAAGTCAAAGAAGCAAGTTACAAGGATTTCAAAGGAAGGTACATATACAACAAAACCTTAAGAAAGTGAGTATTGTGTACCAATCCCTATTTTTGGTGTAGATAATTACTGGATATGGGAATCCAGGATGGAAGTACATTTGCAGGCACATGGAGTACGAGAATCGATTGTTTCTGGAGACACATCTACCGATGAAGCTAAAAGGTATAATTCAAAGGCCATGAATGTAATTTTGAATGCTTTGCCAAATTCTGTGAAAACAAAAGTTAGTAAGTGTTCAACACCTAAAGCTCTTCGGAAAATCTTCATAATCTCTATTCAACAAAGCAATCAGGTCAAGATGTTATTGAAAATTCAGATCCTTCTGATTATGATGAAAAAATGGGAGAAATGAGTAAACAGAGTTTCAAAATCAAGTGATCAAGGTGATAAAGGAACTCAAAAGTCAAAAGGAAAAGACAAGACTTTTGGACGCAGAATTGAAGACAGAAAAAGAACTCATCAAAGAAAATGAAGAGTCTGAAAAGATGATTAGTAGTCTTAGAACTCAATTGGAAGGAATCAAGAATACAGTGACACAAGACCTCGAGAGAGAAGTCGAACAGAAGCAACAAGAACTCGACACAACGTTTGCAGAGATTAGCAGGATCACACAACAGATGTAGGAAGCAGAAATTGAAAGGAAGGAATTTGATCAAAGATACATATCCGTTGTTGACCAAAAGCAAAAAGAATTAGAAACATCTTTAGTAGAAATAAGCAAGCTCAATATTGAAAATGAGAAGCAGAAGGAACAGATACAGGTTCTCAATAGAGAAGTAGAGAATACCACTCTTCTCAAGCTACAGGTTGAGGAGGCAGAAAAAAGAAGGAATATCTTGAAAATATGGTTTCAAGAAGATCTTGCCCAAAAGAAAGAAGAACTTGATGCAACCCGTGATGAGATCAACAAACTCAAGGGATCGCAAAAAGAACACTTACAAGATAAGACAGATGGAGAAGAAAAAATCAAGGCAACTAAAGATGATAAAGCTCCAGATGATGAAGGTACAAGCTCCACATCTTCGCAAGATGATTCTAAGAAGGAAGTTGATCAAAGGGAAAAGCCAAAGAAGAATGTTGCAACTCCAAAGAACAAGACCAAAGCAATCAAGAACAAAGGACCACAACAAACTACAACACTGCTTCCAAAGAAGAATGAAAAATCTTCCAGGTATGTTCGTTTATTTAATGGTTATTGCTTTTTATGTGCTAACTATGACATATGGCTTGGGATTGTGAAGTTTTTGACAGGTACAATCCTTATCTGCAAAACCCTAGAAGAATGTTTGCAGGATCACGAGACAGGTTCCACGATAATTTTTTCAGAAGAGAATGCGTGTTAGATGGGCCAAACATTGAATGTTTCAAATGCCATAACTATGGCCATAGCACTTGCGGCTGCAGATATCAGATGGAATCACCTATGGACAACATTGAATGCTTCAAGTGTCATAACTATGCGCACATAGCTCGAGATTGCAGGAATAAGGTGGTCTAGAAAAGGAAACATGTACAGGAAGACAAAGCAGATAACAAGTCTTCAACAATTATGCTTTCGGGATTTGTAAAAGCAAAAGGTCGCAAGGAATTAGAAGTAGCTTCAGATAATGACTCAAGTCAAGATGGCCCATTAGGTGACTCATTATTTTGAACAATCTAGCTTGTTGACTCCTTAATGTTTGTAAAGGAGGAGTTTATGCAGCAATATATGGCATAAGTTTACAATTGACAGGAAGGTAGTTTGAACAAGATGGAAGTTTCATTACACGTTCAAGAGGAGCAAAATAGTTGAAGGATTACAGGTTACCAGGAACAAGGCAAGATTAGTCTGCAAAGGATATGCACACATTGAAGGAATCAATTTTGAATATATGCAGTCATACACTCCAAAGCATTCTCTAATTCGCACTTCAACCAACCTTTGGTGTTGAAATCATCTATCACTTTGATCAATGGCCTCTCGGTGATCCCACACAGCATATTGTGTCACAAAGCATATCATATGCAGTCAATACACTTGGACATTCTCTATCCTAAGTCAACATGTGGTCACAAACATGTCCTATCCAACGGCCAATAACAACTTATCACACAGCAACAAATGCAAACAACAAACCCTGGAACTCAATTTAATGTGAATGAGCAACCAACATGTAAAACGAACTGGGTATATCACCAACAATCAACCTCAACAATGTATATCCTTTTGAGCCTAGATGAAACCCAGAAATAAAATTTATTTTATTTTAATTTCCATAATTTTTCTAGGCGGACTTAGGAGGCTTCTTAGAATGCGGGAATACCTCCTAATGCTACACAAAATTCAACAATTATCATGTTGAAGGGTGCATTTGTAGCGATTCTCAAGTACAAATGTATTTGATCTTATTTAATTTGGATTGGATAATTATATTCTTTGCCATCCATCTCGATGCTTTTAGAGTTGAAAAATTGAAGGAATCAACTCACAAGGCCATTTTTATTGGTGAGTCCTAGTTTGGAGATTTGCGGTCTGAAACCTTTTGGAGGTAGTTAGAGGCATCAAACGATGTTTTTTGGGGTCCAAAAACTCTCACTTCTGTCAGACCCTTCAGCATTGTTCTACACTCAAAGACCTTTCAAACGATGCAAGAAAGATGTCAATTGGATTTCGTATGCAAAACTTATGTCACTCGGAAGTTGACCTTCCTATTTGACCACCATGGTTTGAGAGAATGTCATGTCAGCACCCATTACTCATGCAAAAGGGGCTAGTCACATCAAGACTATGAAGAAAACTCTAGAAGGATCAAAGTTGAAACTCTAGTTGAGAGTGAGTCAAACTTGACCCATAGTTGGCTCTTAGGTTATGTTATGACCTAAGTTGCACAAAACACCGAAACGTCATATATATATCTTATCTATATATATATACAAAAACAAACAAACAAAAACAAAATATATATATATATATATATTATATATATAAGTGAATAACAACATTATCTTGCAAAAAAAAAAGGAATAAGACCCATAGATGACAATTTAGAAGGAAAAACAAGTCTATATTAACTCTAACAAATGATTACATGATGGTCAGGTTTCAGAGTTTCGAGTACAGGTACGGCCCAAAATGTCAGGTTCCTTGAAGTTTCGTGTAACATAGGCTATGACTAAGCTAGTAGGATCTAAAGGGGCTTTATTCATTCTGATTGTATCATGTTCCACAGTAGAGCAGAACAACTTGGAAGTGGGAGTGAGAGAGCATAACAAATGGGGTTTAGTGCCTATAGTAGTCTACAAGCCATAGGTCTTAGATTACTCAACAGAGAGTATCTTCTCCTTTTGTACTTGCATTATTTCCATTATATAGAAAGAGAAAGCAAAATAGCCTCACCTTCCAACTAGGTTTTCCCTCATAAGGGTTTCCGAGAGGATATCTTGTGTTCATTATGGTTAGTGTGTCATTGTATTTTATTGTTCTCTAATTTCCGCATTTTATCAATTACATGCATAAGCAAAAAGCAATAATTTAATAAATCCAGGATCTAAGGAAAATAACCCTCACAATATAGATTTCAATCTATTTTTTATCAAATCTATTGTGATGAATTATTCAATGGAATATCAACAGTTATTATAGAGAACTACTAAAAAAATAACTATAACTATGAGAATTAAATAATACACAGATGGTCTTTTAACCGTCCTCCAACTATTATGCAAAGATTCTTAACAAGAAGAATAAGACAAGGAGGAGCTTTCCAAAGATGAGGATTAGGACGTATATGATGATCATTGTTTTATTTTTTGACGATGAAGACAATTGATTAGTTTCTTTGTCAGCTATGTTTTGCTCCAATTCTCACTTAGATATTTCTTTATTATCCTTCTATATCTTCAAGCACCATTGTATGTAAGATTGACATTTTGGGGTAGTTGTAGACCACTTGTAATTGATGGACACAAACTATTACTTCTATGTGTGTATGCATTTGCAATAATATAAGAGTGAGAATAAAACAATTATTTAGATGTCATTTTTACCATGTTCTAACAATGATATACAAAATTTGAACAAGAAGAAGATCATGACAAGGAACCTTCCAATGATGATGAGGATGAATTATAATCTTCATTTTTGTCTAACTTAACTTCTAAAGATGATGTTATTGGATTAGTTTCTTCATCTAGATTTTACTCCAATCCCCACTTCGACAATCGTTTATTATCCTTCTATATCTTCAAGTACCATTGTATGTAAGATTAATATTTTGGGGCCACTATAGACCATTTGTAATAGATGGAGAAAATGTGTATTACACATTATATATGTATACACACACATGTACACACACAGATATAATAAAAGTGAGAACAATTATTTAGATGGCCCTTTTACTATGTTTTTACAACGATGCACAAAATTTAAGCAAGAAGAAGAAGATGAGGACAAGCCTTCCAATGATGATGATGAGGATGGATCATAATATTCATGGTTGTCTGACTTCTAATGATGATGATAATGGATTAGTTTCTTCATCATCTAGATTTTATTCAAAATGTTGCTTAGAATTTCATTATTGTCCTTCTATATCTTCAATTAGTATTATATGTAAGAATGATATTTCCTCGGGGTAGTTGTAGAACACTTGTCACAAACATTGAAAATTTATTACATGTATTTGTGTGTGTATTATTTTTTTCCAAGTAAAACCTTATGGAGAAATTGAAGGGATGCTTCCCACATTTGGACGGCATCCTTAGTGAACTTGTTGGCATACAGTAGTGTGCCTCACCTAGGAGGATTGAAACCAAGCTCTTGCCATCACAGAACTAGCCAAATGCCCAATAGCATTGGCAATGGACAACTGGGATACATGTGTGTGTAGAGAGAGAGAGCTTTTTGGAGGAACATTGTCCCACCACCCATACTTGAGCAAGTTGGTGTTGTTGCTACCTAACCAGTGAAATTTGTGAGATTCTCTTCTCTTCCCTAGATTTCTCAAATCGAGGACAATATTAATTGCTAACCGTATATGCAGTTGGTACCCTTGAGGACTTGGTGAGAATTAATCCTACAACCACCTCCTAACACAAATGCCTTGGTATAGTGTGGATGACAAACCAAGATACTAAATGTCTGTCCATATAAATAAATAAATATATAATGTATATTTCATATAAAAAAATCATATATATTTATAGAAGAAAATATATACAGATGCAGTCTGAATTGACTTTGATCAAGCTTGCTCTCCTGAAAAAGACATCCTTTTGACCGAGTTATAAAGACTCCAACATGACCTTATAAAATTTCATATTCAACAAGAACAAGCCTCCAGCAGAAGTAGACATCTCTAATTGATCATAAGAAAAACAGAAGGCTTTCGATTTAGAAGGAGAGCTTGGTCCCCATAGAGTCCACTTTCTCCCCATCCTGACATGATAATTGACAGAGCCAGTGGGCAGTTCCAGAGCTTCTTTGGACAGATTATCGACTTCTGTATTCAGCTCACAGATGATGTGATAGAATACAATCTGTTCAAAAGAGATAGCATCCTCACGTATGTCAGCTAATAACAATTCCATTCCCAAAATTCTTACCTCTGCCTTCTGGTTTGCCTAGTCTATGGCCAGTTTTGAGTCGCCAAACACTTGTAGTCTCGATACACCTTTCTCCTTTGCTAAGTTCAGCAACCCCCACATGGTTACAAACTCTGCCCATATCTGCATTTGATCTAATGATTATGACTGAGGTACAAAACCACTCCCACCCCACACTTGGGCGGGTGGCCTTGCCTGGCGCCATCAAAAAACCCCCAAGGATACCCAAAATCTAAAAGAGGCATTACTGGATTCCTGGCACAAAGTTGTTTAGGTTCTAACTTGAACTCCTGTCCAATGCCAAAATTTTGGCTCTGCACAAATCCAAAGGGACATATTTCCCTTGAAATATACTTTGGTTTCTCGCCCACCAAACGTGTGATATAAGCAGACATGGCATACCAGCGAAAACCGCTACAAATTTGTCCTGCCGCCACCATTTACAGGCTTCAATTAGTGAAGGGCCTGACCAGCTACACTTTGGCTTTAAATCAGACCATAAGCTTCTGCATACTTATTTGATATACTCGCAATGAATAAGTACGTGACTTTGATCCTCCTCATGTTGTTTGCACAGTGCACATCGATTGGGACCATGCCAACCACTTCGTAACAATGTATCCCAGGTCAGGGGTTTCCCATAAAAAGCCAGCCATAAGCATAATTTGGACTTCAATGGGGCTTTAATGCTCCATAACACCTTCCACCACCATAATCTGGTGCCAGTAAACTGTTCTTCCTGCCAAGAGTTATATCCCAATTTTGCTATGAATTCACCAGTCTATGGATTTTTGGTCCAGCATAAAGAGCCATCAATACCATCCCTCAAACGAATCTGTGCCTCCACTAAACTGCCCACAAATCTGTTCCATTCTTCTGCCAAAGCAGTGTTGAGCCCCAAGTCCCTGGTTGATTTCCATCCTTCCCTACCTCAGGCTTGGGAAAGCTAAGCTGCTACATCAGCCAAAACCACGATATTCTGTTGACTCAATTATTGGATGAGGGGGTATGATAACCTGTAATTATCCCCAGCACCAGCCCAGGGATCACAGCCAATTCTAATGGCCCTGCTATTATATTTCCAGATGAAAAGAATAAAAAACTTTATATTCATGAGGTTGAATATACATTTTTCTGATTTTGAAAATAGTTGTGGATTAGTCTCTTGAAGAGAGAGGAAGAACTACGTTTTCAATCTTGATAGCGCTGATACCTATGTAAACATAAAATAAAACAGTGAAAATTGAGAGATAGTAGAAGTTCTTTTAGGCAGAATTGTCCAGATAATACTAGTGACAGTGCTGCAAAAGTAGAACAAAACAATAGTTGACCAAAATATGTAGTTTAACTTTGTTGTCATGGCAGCAGGTGTGTGATAAACGCCCGAGCTGGAGAGTAGCAATGTCTACACATGGATGACCACTTGGCCATGCTTCACCCCCACCATGAAATCTGTGATGACAAAGGTCCTTATAGGCAAATTGAGTGCTTCTTTGGAGAGATTGTTCGTCGTAGTATTTAATTCTCTGAGAATGTGAGTGAAGGATAACCTGTCGAAGGTAGAGAGAGCAGCCCTAACGTCTTGTAGGATAGGTTGTAGATAGATGTTTTCAATAGAAATCTCCTTGTTTGCCTAGTCAATCACAAATTTTGGGTCCCCCATTATTTCTAGAGATTTGACATTTTTGTGAGGAGCTATTTCCAAGAGAGTGCGAAGGGCAAAAAATTCAGCTTGGTTGTTTATGCCATACCCCAGGGGCATAGTGAACCTGAACACTAGCAAACTGTGTGAGGAATAGAACCACACCAACTTTAAACTGGAGCAGGTATCCTTGTGATGTGCCATCAAAGAAACCCCAAGGGTGTCCCAAGGTGAGGGGAAGCATGATACTCATGCAACACTTCTGGGCTTTTGGGTCAACTTTATATTCCAGGCATAACATTTAAACCACTCCTAAAGTGACCTCAATGGGGATGTCTTGAGAACTAAATATGTTGTTTGTTATGTAAAAATTACTTAGTTGTAGTTTATTAGGCAAAAGGGCATAGTGCTATTCACCAAGGGGCACCTAAGGCGGTATATAGCCAGGGCCTCTCACAAAAATGTAATCATCGTTCAATTATTAATAGAATATTTACATAATTCTGTTATTACTGAAGTTTTATACTTCATCTGGTATTAGAGCAGACAATCCTCGGTTGCTCTACTATTGCACAGGTCGAACTACCATTGATTTCCGCCTTAAATTCATTGTCGTCGTTTTCTTTTTTACCGTCGTATGCAGCCATCAAGAACCGTTGTTCCCCTACAGTCGTCTGCGTCCCGTTCCAAATCCTCTGCCTCCATCGCTATAGCACCCATTCTCCCGTTCCAAACCCTCCGCCTCCGTCGCTACAGCACCCCTGTTCTCCACTCCACTTGCAACCAGACCCCCGCGTATCTGTTCTTCCACCTCTCGTGTCTGCTGCCGCTATTAACCGTGCTTCAGCTCCTGTCCACGGCCCCGCACCTTCCGCGTCCCTTCTTATTGGCAAGCCATATTTCCCATGCTATCGGGCTTTAAATGAACGGCGGCTGTATATGCTGACCGTTCGATTTTGCTAAGGCCGAAATCGAACGGTGGGCATATACAGCGGCCATTCATTTAAAGCCCGATAGCATGGGATTTATTGGTTGCCCTACTTATTCCCCGTTTTCTGTCGTCCAACTGTGCATCTGCGCCAGTCTTCCCATCACCCGTTGTTCTGTCGTCCCAGCGCCGTCCCCACCGTCCCCTGTTTGCCGTCATCTGCACACCATCCGCTGTCCGCCGTCCACACCCCATTCCTTAGCCATCATTATCTGCCCATGTTTGTCGCCAATCAATGTGGCCATTGACTCTCCTGTCGTGTCTATCTACAACTACCGTTTCATTTCGATTAAATAGCATAAATTTAAATTCGATATTGATTTTTCATTAAATATAGTTATAATATATATAACTATATTATATTAAATAGTTATATAATATATATTATATAACATATATTATATACGATATATAATTTATTTATATATATACCTATATTATATAGTTTAAAAACTATATGTTATATAATTTAATTAATTAAAAACAAAAACAAAACAACAACCAAAAAAAAGCTTGTATGTCATATTAATTAAATTAATTAATTTAATTTAATTATTTAAAAAAAAAAATTACGCTGGCAGACAAATATACACCTCCACAAACTCGCTCAATGTCAATGTCAATGCCGATTTCAATAAAAGATTGATTGAATTGGAGAATAGGATTACTAGCCACTACGATGATTTCAATAAAAAATTAGTCGATTTCGAGAGTAAGTTTATCGGGCATTCTGACAATATCAAGAGGCTTCAGGGTACAACAAATCTAATAGAACTACAGATTGGGCAGAATCATATCCAATCCTAAATGAATCATAACTAGACCTTAGCACTGCTGAACCACTTGTGTGGAAAGTAGAATATTACACCTGAACAACTACTCCAAAAAGATGGAGGCAATCAAGAGCACAATTCATCAGACTCAACAAAATCAACAGATTCTCAAGAAAAAGTTGAATCTCCAAAAAAATCAGAGACGCCCCACCAAGGAATTAGTAACGCGACTTTTTCAAATAAGCAACTTTGAGATACATTTACCAATCAACACCCTTTTTTCGCTCAACCATTAGCAACATATTAGCGAAGGGCAAAAGTCGAGATGCCTAAATTCAATGGAAATGAAAAATACAGTGTTGCATGGATAAACGAAGCAGAAGAATACTTCGAGATTTATGACATCAACGATGATGACGAAAAGTTTAGGCATGCATCCATGAAATTGGAAGGAAAAGCATATAATTGGTATATGTGGTGGAAAAAGACGACAATCGCCATCAATTGGAGGAAATTTAAAGATGCATTCTTTAAAAGATTCCAAGGTATAAAGGAAGAGGAGTTTTTTTCAACACTCATCAAATTACGACAAAAAGGAAGTGTGGATGAGTACACTCAAGAATGGGAGACCTTAGTGACACAAGTACCTGGGTTATCAGAGTCTCGTCTAGTTCAATCATACATCTCCGGACTTAAAACTCATTTACAAGTAGAACTTGACCTTCATGACATTACGTCAATAGAAGTAGCAAAACGAAAAGCAAAAACTGCTGAAAAGAAATTTGAACAAATACTGTGGTCAAAACCGGAAAAAGTATATTCAAGACGAAGAATGCCCTAGTCTGTGGATTCAAATAATACAAAATATGTTCGACCACATCGTCGTGAAGGTGAAAAATATAATGTGGAAATACAAAGGATAAAAGAAGGCTAATGCAAACGTTGTGGTGAGAAGTGGGACCCCAAACATAGGTGTGCTAAAGGAAAAGAATCAAAGAACCTATATAATTGTGAAGCAACTAATGATTCAAATA
This sequence comes from Pinus taeda, assembly GCA_000404065.3. Lineage (NCBI taxonomy): Eukaryota > Viridiplantae > Streptophyta > Pinopsida > Pinales > Pinaceae > Pinus > Pinus taeda. The sequence continues at coordinate 14,572 of APFE030667139.1, read as the reverse complement.
GTGAGGATTCTGACATAGAAGAAACAGAAGATGCCCCAGAATTCTCACCAGAATTAGATGACGGAAGAATTCCGCAAGTATCACTATCAGCTATGACAGGTATATCACAACCTCAGAGCTTCAAGTTGAAAGGACATACAAAGAAGAACAATGTAGTGGTTCTCATCGACTCTAGTAGCACACACAATTTTTTAGATGCAACATTGGCAAAGAGACTCAATATTTTTTCATTTCCCTTACCAAACATGAAGGTGATGGTAGCTGATGGTAAGAAGATTGAAAAGGTAGGGAAATGCCATAAGGTCAAATTGCAGATTCAAGACTTTAATTTAGAATCTTCATTCTTCATTGTACCACTAGGTGGAGTAGATGTAGTCTTAGGTATCCAATGGCTACGAACTCTAGGCACTTATGCTACCAACCATCGAGTACAATTCATAAGATTTAAATGGGGAGGTTAGAGGTACAAATTACATGGATTCCAAGCACCAAATAATCAAATTGTATCATCATCTCAGATGATGAAGATGATTCGAAAAGGAGCACCCGCTTATGTAGTACAATGTCACCAATTAGAAATGTTATCTGCAAATATGATCAGTGAAGAGTCACCAGAGATACAAGATCTAATTCAGAAGCATGAAAAAGTATTTCAAGACCTGCCTATGAAAATGCCACCTAACAGGGAAATTGAGCATACAATAGAAGTCAAAGCAGGGTCAGACCCCGTCAACATCAAGTCGTACCGATATCCACATCACCAAAAGACGAAATTGAGAGATTAATCCAAGACCTTTTAAAGTGTGGGATAATCTCGAAAAGTAAAAGTCTGTATGTTGCTCCAGTGGTATTGGTAAGGAAGAAGGATGGTTCATTCAGGCTATATTGATTATAGAGGATTAAACAAAATAACAATTAAAAACAAGTTCCCAATTCCCTTTATTGACGAAATGTTGGATGAGCTACATGGCGCAAAATACTTCTCAAAATTGAACTTAAGGTCAGGCTATTATCAAACCAGAATCAGGATGGAAGACATACCAAAAACGGCATTCCGAACACACGAAGGTCACTATGAATTTAAAGTAATGCCATTTGGGTTAACCAATGCACCAACAACATTTCAAGCCACTATGAACGAATTATTCCGTCCACATCTTAAGAAATTTGTATTAGTATTCTTTGATGATATTTTAATTTACAGTAAAACTTGGAAGGAGCACTTACAACATTTGGATAAAGTTCTTACATTACTAAAAGAGCATCAGTTCTACGCAAAAAAATCCGAATGCACCTTCAGAAAAGGAAGAAGTAGAATACCTTGGACACATTATATCCCATGAAGGCATAAAAGTGGACCCTAATAAAATCAAAGCTATAAAGGAATGGACCAAACCAGTTAATGTATCCAAGCTAAGAGGGTTCTTAGGTTTAACTGGGTATTACCGAAGGTTTATTAAAAACTATGCACATATAATTGCACCTCTGACAAACCTTTTAAAGAAGAATTCATTTCTATGGGATGAGGAAGCAGGGAGGTGTTTTGAAAGATTAAAGGAAGTTATGTCTAATGCCCCGGTATTGGCAACACCAGAATTTTCTAAACCATTTATCATCGAGTGTGATGCTTCCGGATTCGGTATAGGTGCAGTGTTAATGCAAGAAGGGCATCCAATAGCTTTTGAAAGCAGGAAGCTCAATAAAAGAGAATGCCTCAAGTCCACATACAACAAAGAAATGCCCGCTATTATGCACGCAGTAGCTAAGTGGAGGCAATATCTTTTGGAAAATAAGTTCTCCATTCGAACAGACCCTAACAGTCTCCAGCACCTCCTTCAACAAAAAACACTTTCCGAAGAACAACAAAAATGGATTGAAAAAATTACCGCCTTTGACATGGAAATACTACATAAAAGGGAAAAAGACAATGTAGTAGCAAATGCCCTATCCAGGAAGACGAAGAACCAACACTACTTGCAATCTCAGTTGTTGTTCCTAAATGGCTTAACGAGATTCAAAGTGAGTATGCCAAGGATCTAAAAAAAACGGTGATAATCAATAACCTTCCCAACAACTCAAAATTTGAATGGAAGAATGATATTTTATGGTACAAGTGAAGAATCTATCTAAATTAAATTCCAAGTTTAAATTTAAGATACTCAAGGAATCACATGATTCACCATCAGTTGGACACATAGGATTCTTTAAGACTTACTACAATGCACGTCAATCTTTCTTTTGGAAAGGAATGAGTCGCAATATTCAGAAGTATGTAGCAGAGTGTGACACATGTCAAAGGAATAAAAGTGAAAATATTATGACACCTAGATTACTTCACCCTTTAAACATTCCGAATCAGAAATGGGAAGAAATTTTGATGGACTTTATTGAAGGATTACTCATATCTGAAGGCAAGGACAAGATTTTCGTAGTGGTCGACGGACTCACCAAATATGCTCACTTTATGGCAATAAAGAAATCATACTCAGCTAAACAAATCGCTGAAATATTTTGCAAAAATATATATAAATTACACGGTTTTCCCAAAGTCATTGTGAGTGATAGAGATGCCAAATTCAAGGGTAATTTCTGGAAAGAGTTGTTCAACCACATAGGAACCTACCTAAATATGAGTTTCGCTTATCACCCTCAAACAGATGGACAAACAGAGGTTGTCAATAAATGTTTGGAGGCCTACCTACGTTGCTACGCTACAGAAAAACAAAATAAGCGGGCTCAATGGTTGCATCTCGCTGAGTGGTGGTATAATTCTACTTATCATACGTCAGCAAAAATGACGTCATTTCAAGTTTTGTATGGATATGAGCCCCCAAAATGGAAGGATCTAGCTATTGTCCAGACAAATCTACCTGCTGTTAAAAATCAACTAGAAGAAAGCCAAAAAATCGTCCAAATACTAAAAGAAAACTTGAATTATGCGAGGAATAGTATGAAGCAACAAGCAGACCGAAACAGAACCGAAAGAGAATTTGAAGTCGGAGAATGGGTGTTTGTCAAGCTCCAACCTTACAAACAATTGTCCTTAAAACAAAAAGGAAAAAATAAATTGGCACCAAAGTTCTATGGACCTTATCAGATCAATAAAAAGATTAGCCAAGTTGCATATGGTTTAAGCCTTCTAGAGAAAAGTCGTGTTCACAACGTCTTCCATGTCTCCTACCTTAAAAGGGCACTAGGCGACCATCAATCTGCACAAACAACGCTTCCCTCCCTGGATGATGAAGGAAGGGTCATTCTAGAACCAGAAGGTATTTTATCTACTAGAGAAAGAAGGCTTTGACCTCGTACAATCAAGGAATACTTGATTAAGTGGAAGGACTTACCAGAAGAAGAAGTTTCTTGGGAGACTGAAGTATTTTGTCAACAACATTCGTTGTTACGTATGCTTTGAGGACAAAGCATTCTTTTGAGAGGAAGGAAATGTTATGTAAATATTAGTTAGTTGTAGTTTATTAGGCAAAAGGGCATGATCAAAGATCATGCCCGTTCGCCAAGGGGCACCTAAGGCGGTATATAGCCAGGGCCTCTCACAAAAATGTAATCATCATTCAATTATTAATAAAATATTTACATAATTCTGTTATTACTAAAGTTTTATACTTCATTGTTCCGAGCCCACCAGAGGTTGCTTATGAAGATACATGGAAGTCCTTTGAATGAATATGTAGCTTTATTATGAAACCATGTTTTGAAGCATTCTTCCAAACCTGTGTGGGACAAGGACCTCTAAATGTCCAACTTGACTAGGATTGTTGAGATGACTTGCATTATGTAGGAACAAAAAATGAAGACGTGCGAGGCACTTTCGCATGGAGATTTGCACAAGGGGCATGAACTAGCGACCTACCAACCCCTCTTGTTGAGATTTTCCCAAGTGAGAAGCTTGTTGGATATTGCCAGCCAGGATGTGAGTTTGCATTTTAGGGGCGGGAGGGATGGAGTTCTGTGTAGGCTTCATAGAAATGTAGTTTTGTGTAGGCTTCATAACCCAGTTTTGCAATAAAAGCCTCGTTGCTTGGATTTTTTTAACCAAAGTCATCCTTTATATCCTCTCTCATCCCATTCCATTGCTTCTTGTCTTGTGAGACCTAGATCAGCAATTGTTTTCCATCCTACCAGACCCCATTCCCAGGAGGACTGGTTTGCATCTGCCAACATGTAGATACCAGATTAGTGAAGGTGATCTATGAGGTTATATGACAGAGTGTAATCTTCACCTAGGACGAGCCATGGGTCTAGACTCCAGGCCCAACTTTACTTGTTGGCCATTACTAATGGGCCAAAATGTCTAGTTGCCAATGAGTGGGAAGGTAAGAACTGAGGCTTTCCATGTGATGGAGACTTTTGTGGATTTTCTTGGCTAGCAAAACCAGTTTGAGAAAGAAATGGAGGGAATATATTTGGCTTTAAATGTCCTTTCCCCATAGGGAGGTGTTGTGCACAAAATGACATAGACTTCGAGCCATAAGGGCTTTGCTGAAGGTGTATATGTTTTTGAATCCCCAGCTTCCCAGGGATTTTGGAAGAGATATTTTTTTCCATTTAACCGAAGGAATTCTGTCGATGCAATTTTTCCCTGACCAAAGGAATTGGAAACATCATTTCTGATCTTTGTTAAGATGCATTTTGGAACATATGCTATGGAACACCAATACACTGAAATGCTTTCGAGTAACTCCTTGATAAGAATGACTCTATCCCCTCAGGATAGTAGTTTACTTGCCCAAAAATTTATTCAAGATTCGATTTTCTAGTGTAGCCATAGCTAGTTTGCAAAACAATACCCTAGGGGCTTGAGGAAGAAGTCAAGGTACTTGAAGCCCAACTTAAAGGAAGAACGAGGGAAAGGGAAGTATTGTTCAGCAAGAGATTTTTCCAAGCTTGGCAGTAGGTTGGGAATGTAGTAAGATTTATTTGGGTTAATCAACATTCCTGTGGCTTGACAGAAAAGAGAGGGAGTTTTTGAGCACAAGGAGGGCCTCCAACGTAACCTTTTAAGAAAATAAGGATATCATCTACAAAGAGGTGTGTGAGATACTGATTGGGAGCCACCTCTATGCCTCTGAGGCTATTGTTGGATCTAACCTCCTTGATGATGTTGCTAAGTTCCTCGGCCACCAGAAGGAAAAGGATGGGGAGAGTGGACAACCTTGTTGAAGACCTCGAGTGCCCTTGAAGAAGGGGGAGGGGGCCATGTTGATCAGCACAGCAAAAGCAGCAAACTGTAGCCATCCCATTATCCAGTTATGGTTTTTAGACCCATGCCCAAGAACCATCCGAATAAATGTCTGGTTGACCTTGTCAAAAGCTTTTGAGAAGTCCAATTTAAGGGCTAGAGCAGGAAGGTTCTTTGTTTTGATGGAATGTAATGCCTCATGTGTGAGAGAAAGTTGAAACTGCATCATGTATTTGTCTGCCATTTAGGAACCCGAATTGTTCATCTTAAATGACGTCACCTAAAATGGGCTTGATGGACAATGACCTTAGAGATGATCTTGTAGATAACGTTGCAGCAGGAAATAGGTCTAAAATCCTCAAAAGTAGCTCTGTTTTGTATCTTTGGGATGAGTACTGAGTAGGTTGAAATTAGGACTCCGAGGACCTTGCCATAGCTGAGATTCCTAGACTACTTTTAACCGATCGTCCTTAAGAAATTTGCAAAAGTACAGGAAGAATTCTATGAGGAGACCATCTAAGCCTGGGATAAGACCACCGATTTAATCTCATTTTCTGTTACTTTCTCTTCCAATGCTTGATCCATTTCATCGAAGAAGGCAGAGTGGAATTTTAAGACAACGGCCAAAATTTCCTAGATGGGGCAACCAGTTTGATCCTTGAAAATATTTTCAAAATGCTTCTAAGGTTTTTTCTGTAAAGAGCGAGCCATGGCGTTGTTTTGTTTCTTAATTTCCCAGGTTGAATTTATGTTACCATGAAATAATTCAAACTAGTGAAAAACTTGTGTTAATATTCTCCTCTTTGATCCAGGTGGCTCTCCGTTTGAGTCTCCATTCAATCTCTTCTTCTTTTAGCAGTTACATCCTTTCTAATTCCAGCGATCTTTCGGAGGAGAGAGTTTCTTCTGAAAATGTCCCAATGGATAAATCGTATATGGATTTTATCTCATGTTCTAATGACTTGAGTCTCGCCTTTTGTTTTTCCCTGTAGCGAGTTGACTGGCTTTTGGTGGCAAACTTTAGCTTTGCTATATTCTCCGCAAATTGGGCCATGTACGATTTCGACCGAGAGGAATGTAAATGTGCAAGGGGGGCCGAATCCGAGGTTGCAAGGAGAAGAGAGGCAGGGGGCAGAGAGTGGGAGAGGAACGCATACACAGTATCTTTGAGTAGCCGGATTTGGCAGAGAAGAGTAACACGATCCATTGTCTGACCAGGAGAAGGCGAGTGGGGGTGTAACCCAGAATGGGTTTCCAGTAGTGCTCCATCTATTCTACCAGAGTAGTTGCTGTGGGACCTTTCCCACAAAACCTACCCACTGGTGTCTTGCCCTAGTACTGTCGTATGTCATCCAGATTTATGTCGCTGCCTAACGCCATGGAGGCCCCACAGAAAGCTTTGATTGGTTTCTTGTGAGGTGGAGCGACAGACTGGAGAGGATTGTAAGGTGAAGGTACAACGGCAGAAGGAGAAAGAGCCCAGCGAAGGAGCGTGGCGCCAACTGAAGTGTGAGGGGAGTGAAGAACCGGATCCACCGACTGTCATGGGGAAAACGCTGGAGAGATCACATTTAATTGTGGCTGCGAAGACGAGGATCCAGAGGAGAGTAATCGTTCCTGGATCGTCGGGCTGCCTAGGAGTGATCCGAGGTAAGTTGTCGGAGATGGCAGGGGAACGGCTGTCAATTTATGTTTGTGGACCTATAGTTCTATTATGCATGGGTCGTATATGTTAATTTTTGGAGCATGGGTCGTATATGTTAATTTTTGGATTTAGTCCAATATAAAATTTGATGGGTGGTATGTAATGTTTTTATGTATTAATGGAGTTATAGTTTCATAAATATTGGTTGTTGGGTGGGATGAACACCTATATATATGGAGTTAATGTGAGGCACAACCAATATATAGGAGGTAATGTGAGTCATAGACGTTTGAGAGATCACATTTAATTGTGGTTGTGAAGATAAGGATTCTGAGGAGAGTAATTGTTGTTGGATCGTCACGTCATTAAGAGTGATCAGAGGTAAGTTGTTGGAGATGGAGGGTGGGATGGCAATCAATATTTATAGAGCTATATGTTCATTAATGCGTGGGGCAGTATAAGCGATCTATTGAATTTAACTAAGTACATTGTTAGACAAGTGGCATATACTGCTCTTGCCCATTAATGGACAAATAGTTCCATATATATTGTTTGTCAGGTGGGGCGGGCTAATGCTTCAAGGTTGAGCCTTGTTGTATTCAGCTTGGGTATGGAAGAACAACGAGCAAGTTGGGTTGTCAAAAAAATCCACCAACTCATGATCCATGCCAGCGTCCATTTGTGTGAAGGCGAGGTGTCAAATTTTTTTGGAAGGAACTATAACAAAAGAAAAAGTGAATAGAAAACCAAATCTGAGATGCCCAGTGATTAGATTATGCAAAGTTTTTATATGAATGGACAAATGAAAAAAGTTAAGCCTCTCATAATTGTCAGCACAACAGAACTAGATATTGAACAAGGTATAAAGACACTAGCAAGTGGTAAAGCTCAAGATATTGACAATTTATAGGCGGAATTTTTAAAATGAGGAGTAAACTTTGAAGCTTTTAGCTCCACGCATCAAGGAGATCTTTAACAAAGTCAATCAAGGTAGCTTTCCGGTTGAGTGGACAACTAGTGTTATTATACCTCTTCACAAAACCGAAGACATCAATAATCCTTCTAACTATCGTACTATTATGATCAACCTTCTTCTTATAAAAAAAAATTGGGAGCATGCTAGAGTGAAAAAATCAGTGAGTGGGTAGAAAAAAAGGGAAAAAGAGCAAAGGGGTCGGTTCACTTCAAGCCTAAACATTTTACCATTGATCGTTGCATCACTCTAAGACATTTCATTGAAAAAGTTTGGGACAGCCAAGGTGGGGAAGCTTTTTGTTGACTTCAAAAAAACCTTTGATATTGTCCCTAGAGAAAAGCTTTGGCACAAAATGGAAGAGTCCCAAATGAATATAGGGCAGTTGTTCATAAGCGTTATGAGGGGGTTAGAACCAAAATCAGAACTAAGGAACGCATGTCTAAATGCTTTGGCAGTGACATTGGAGTCAAATAAGGATGTCTTCTTTCCCCCACATTGTTTGGTTTATATATCGATAAGCTTGAAGTGTGGATAAACAGTAACAAAGGAGAAGGCATCCAGTTGGCAAGTTATGTAGTGAAATTACTTTTATATGCAAATCACCTTATTCGTATTGCTTAATCTGCACTAGGATTGAGAGATCACTTGAGAGCTCTAGAACTTTTTTAGCAAGAGGTGGGAATGCAAGTAAATACCATCAAGACCAAAGTCATGATTTTTTCTTTGAAAAGAAAGAAATAGCAGGTTACCCTTCTCTTTGAGGCCAGGCCCTTGGATATTGTAGATGAGTACAAGTATCTAGGAACTGATTTCCACTATAGGCTCAGTTGGTAGACATGTAGATCAAAGAGAAACCAAGGAGGATGGAAAGCTTCATACCTTCTCTAGAACAAGTGTAGACAAGCAGAACTATGGGATTGGGAGAGTAAGAAAACTCTCTTTGGTTTATTAGCGATGTCAGTTATCCTCTATGGTTGTGAGATATGGGGGAGCACCAAATCAAGCCACAAAAGGCAACAAATAGAAATAATTCAAAAGCATCTGATCAAAAGTAGCCTCAAAGTTAAATCAATGGTCCCATATGATATCAGTTTAGTTGAGGTTGGTATATTTTTAATTGAGGCTTCAACGATCAGTCATTTGTAAGTTACATGAAAAAGGGTGGAAAATATGGATAAGCATTGATGGCCCAAAATGGTTATTGAAGAAAAGTCAAATTGAAAAAAGACATGGATGAAGCAAAATAGAAAGTGGTTGGGAAAATGGGACATAAATTTGCATGATTGTTCTCACGCTAAGGAGGAAATAAAAAAGTACGTGTTAGAAAATTCAGGAATACCATGTGGACAAAACAGGTAGGCAAAAAAAAAACATATTATGTCAAATAAGTTAACCTCGCGTGGAAGCATGATGATAAAGAGTGTTTGAGTTCCTTAATCAAGGGAAAAACTAAAATTTTAATTGCAAAACTGAAGACTAGCTCCCATCGTCTAAGATGTGAAACTAGAAGATGGATTGTCCCTAAAGAAGATTGGGAAGAATGAACTTGCATTTTTTACAGCAGAAGGGTGGTAGAAACAGAGTGGCATTTTATCAAAGAATGTATAGCATATGAAGATATTCGTCGTCAATTTGATAACAACCTAAAAGGTGAACATTCTCAATGAACTTTTTGACGAGGCAAGACTTCACAAAACATCGAATTGCTTACTCAAAATCCATAATAGCATAATCAAATGGGAAAGAATCTAAATACGAATTAAGTTGTTATTGGGTGACCCTTAGACCACGAGTTCTAATGGACGTCATTAAAAATCAATCAATCAATATCTACAACAGTTGACCATGTTGGCGATTGGTGACACTTGGAATTTAATTAGTTGAATATGAGTAAATGGATAATATAATGAATTAGAATGCGAAGGATGCCATTTGGACCAAATGGGTTGTGAAAAAGGGAAAAAAATGGGAAAGGACACTCCAGACAAGGTAAAGAGAACATCAGGAGTTAAAAAATTACCCTCTTATAAAATAGGAGATAAAAAAATGATTTAAATTATATATAATATTGGATTTAGTTAATTGAGTTTATTTTCGGTATTTGGCTGGAATAGTTGCTATCCTTCCCAGCTAGGTTCAAATCTCATAAGTTGACATGCTTAAGTTGTAGAATAGAGTAACTATGTTTTGCTCTCAAGTGAGTCTATATTGAGGGTTGGCCTAGTACCAAGAATCTCTCTCTTGCCCTTTGGGGTAAGAGGGAGGATAAATTTTTCCCCCGAGTCATACGCAACACCCAAAATTGTGTAACATTGGATTTAAAAGTTACACAAATATAAAGGAGACTCGAGGGAGACGTAAGGGGGGCACATAGAAGATACAGAGTAGACACAAGATATATCCAAGGAAGATTTAGTTAAGATGTAAATCAAATTCATAAAAGGATGTTGGTTAATGATGTGTGAGGGGATCGAGCAGGAGAATGAGGGCAGAGGGCACAATGGAGTAGGTGATCGAGGAGGGCTTGCAATCACTAGCTACAACAACACTCTCCTATAATCTCCCTTACTCCCCTCTGACACCATTCTCACAGGCTTGACACATCACGGGCCCTCAATGCTCCACAAAGCCCTTTATTCTTTCACTCATGCATTTGTCCTTTTCCTAAACTGTTAGGGTTACCTCATTGCAAACAACTTTGGGTGAGATTTTACCTATCTCATGCAGTGAAGTTACCTATAAGGTTTTCACTGAATGCAAGTGGTATTGTTCCCTCTCTCGATGAATCTTGGAAAACAACATCCTTGATCTATCGTTACGGCCAAGCGACCATAGTTAGCATTTGTATGATGGCACTACGAGTATGGTTTTGACCCCATTGAGGAAATTTTGGTGGAATTTTCTGAGGACCCCCTAGAGGGTTTACCCATTTTCACCTCGCCACCTACCAACCCTCAGAATGGGAAGCTAAACCACCACAACTTGGAAGGTACGGACCCAAAGAAGGCACATATTCCCAATAACAGTTGCAATATATACTATCAGTAATGGAGGAAACCAGACTCAACAGATGTGGTGGCTACATATGTTGGCTCAAGCTCTTTCATTGGTAGCCCCATCCCTTCCTCCAAACCTGTTGCAAATCTACCTTCAAGATCCTCTCCTGGTAAGATTGTAGTACCCCCATCGCCCTCCTTGGATGGTCTTGCCTCACTTTTTCAAATTTTCTCTCAATATGTTACCATCTCTCTGTCGGCACTTACTCCAGTGATGCCAATTTCCTAAAATTTGGTTGCTCTTCCTCAATTTGGTCTCACTTGGAAGATTGACAGCCTTTGGTTTTCACTGAACCTCCTCTATAGGATCATCTCTCCCTTTTCATTGGCATCTCCATCCCCTCATTCTCACTGGTCGACTTTCACCCCTGTGCCCTCGACCCCCCCAATCTCAGCTTCCTAATCTTCCGCCTTCTTCTCACCAATACTAATACAAGGTTTCATTGGATCTTAGAGCCTTTCTCCTTGCCACCCTCCTTTGTTTTTTTTACGAGCAGATCTAGTTACCCTCTTGGTTACACTAACCCTTTCAGTCTCATAATCCCCTCAGTTGCCTCACTCATCACCTTTCTTTTTCCCCTCACCTTCCTAAGACCCTGCCTTGTCCTCCGTCGTTCCCCTCTCAGGAATCAATCATGGAATCGACACCCCCCCCCCCCTAACCACCCCCTTCCAACCCTCGCTTGGTCATCCAGAAGGAGGTGCTAGGAGGAAATCCCATCTTGTTGTCAAAGAAATAAAGGGGAAAAAATTATGGTTTTAGGAGAAGATGTTGAAATCCACTAAGTCATGCATATGTTAGAACACTCCCTGACAGGTCTCACTAAGGGTCGACATTTCAGCTAATTAACAATAGGAGAATGGGTCAAACGATATGGAGGAACCACCTCCAAAATCTGCCTGAAGTTCATTTTTTGGTCAAAGGGTAGTTCTCTTTGATTTTCTCAGACAAGGTGGAGGCCTCTCGGGCACTCAAGAAAATCTTTCATATTGATTCAACCCCCCTCCTCCTTAAGAGATGGAATCCACTCTTTGACCCCAACAAGGTAAGAATGGATAAAATCCCTATCCGGATTTGCATGCCTCGGCTTCCTGTGAAATTTTGGACACAAGGTTCTCTCTCCGAAACTAGCTCAAATCTGGGTGAGATTCTATATGTTGATACGTCCTTTTTGTAAACTAAAGAATTAAAGGTGGCGAGGGTCCTAGTTCTTCTAGATATGTGAAAAGGATTATGGAGCGAAATAGATATCATACACAAGGGGGTATTGCACACTCAAACATTAGACTACGAAGGTATCATATTCAAATGCTGGTGTTTCCACAAGCATGGTCATAATGTTCTCCAGTGCAGGTTGCCTTTCAAATGCAAACAAAGATCTAAAAATATTCACTCCTCTCTAGGAGAACCGACCCCCATGACTGAAAATCCAATAATGCACTCCTCTCCTTATGCAAAATACATGGGGGGTGTAATGATGGTATCCCCCTTGACCTCTTCTCCAAGACCAACTACACAAACAATGCCTTAGCCACAACAATCTATGTTCAGGAACACATATCCAAGGTAGGTCACAATCTCCACGATTTGGGACTGTCTCCTCTCTTTAGTACTCTACCTTCTCCCTTGCGCTCTTCTATATTAGTCAATTCTTTTGTCTACTTTGGTTTTACTTCATCAGATGGGGGATCATATATGGTTATGACATCTATTAGACCTTTTTCTTATTGCCTCCCCCTTAGCTATGTTGATTACTCCTTTCCTCTTTCAACCCACCTCATCCCTCCCTCAGTCACTCCCTCACATGATGAATCATCCCCCCTCTCAGGGTCTTTTGGACCTCGTTATTTATTCCAGCCTCATCACCCCAATCGCTCCCTCATCCCTGGAGGCTAGGTCATAATCCCCCAAATATCGCTTCAGGAAAAGGTAGAGGTCATCATTCTAAACTCGTTCTAGCACAAAATAAAACCCTAGGCAATATGGCATCGAGGCATCAACTCTCCATTGATATGGCACCTAGAGAAATGATAGCCCCAAGAGGGGTTAACCAATGATCATTCTCTCTTTCAATTCTAGGGGCCTAGCCAACCCTCCAAAACAACAGGTTCTTTGTCATTTAGCTAATCTTGATGTATTCGTCATCCTCCTTCTGCAAGAAACTCTATAAGCGGGTGATTTAATTTTAAGCTCATTGGAAATCATTCTACCAGGATGACACTTCACCTGCACTAACCCAAGGGTTCGAGCGTGTGGACAGGTGAAAAGATGGAACCCCGGATTAATTAAAGCCCTTAATGTTTGGGGGTTGGATTCTATTATTGGTCTAAACTTCAGATCAGTTGAGCTCAACTTTGATCTCCTTATTCTCAATATGTTTTTTTCACAAGAAAAAAAAAAACGACTGACTTTTATTTCCTTATTCTCAATATATACAGTCCATCCCAAGACTGTTGGGTCCTTATAATACTAGTGATTACCCCATTAATATTGTAGTTGCATCCCTTATTAATATTTTTGTGCCCCTATTATCCCCATATTGTTATTATTGTGCCCCATAGAATCCCTCTATTGTTATTTTTGTGGCT
>APFE030667138.1:53362-70045 GCA_000404065.3 Pinus taeda | reverse complement strand
GCAGCCTCCATCATATCTGCAATGTGGCATCTCTCAAGTCTGCCATAGAAACAAGTATACACCCGTCTCATCTATCCATGTGCTGCCCATGATCATAGATCAATCAGCTCCCATGTGTCAAAAGTAGTTGAGTCTCGGCTCAACCCATGCCCAAGTGTTGCCACAAAGGCATCATCATCATCGTAACTCCATCACTCCAAAGTGTCTCATATCGATCCTCCACATCAATTCACTCGTTCAAGCCATTCCCATACATGTACTTGAAAGTATGCACCCCATCCTGCATCAAAGTCTATGACCTCAGCTCCTCAATGCATCAGATCCTCTAAGTCCACCCAAGAAACTCAAGTGTGTGCCCTCCAATCTGTCCATGAGTCATGCCAGGCACTTAGCCAATGTGACTAAAGCATGACCCATTCATCCGCAACGATCATCATGTTCCTCCCTTGTCACAGGCCTTTGTACCTTCTACCATAAGGTCACAAACAACCCCAACAAGTCTTGCAACAATCAACAATCCTTGCTTCCCCATACAAGGTCTCATCATAGTCATCCATGGTAGCATCGGCAAACTGGCTTTGCCCTTCCCTGCATATGGTCTATCTACCAAATGCTCAAATGAAACACAAGTATCAATAATACTTACATCATCATCATCAGGTTCCTCCATGAGAGTATCCTCATCCATACATGTCTGCAAACTGCATGATCCTAGTCCAACTTGATCAATCTCAAGTTCATCCTCCATCATGGTCATGTCTGCAACATCTTCAACTATCACGGCTTCCTCTTCCTTGTCGGTCCAATCTGCAACTTCATCTTGCTCCATTTTCCATCCAAGTTGAAGAAGTTCGTCCTCAACATTCTTTTCCAAGACTGCAAGCTTCTCTTGAATACGGGGATTCTCCTCTTTCATCTGCTTCAACCTGTATAAGGTAAGCAAGAGCTTCCCTTCGCATTCTTCCAAACCTGCCATGCCTTGTCACACGTCTTCCCCGGTTCGTACTTCATTTAGTCCACAAATGCCCAAACCATGTATACCTCCCCACACGCAAGCTCACTTGCCAATCCTTGGCAAACGCCCAAATCATATGAACAACACGTAGTACCGCCTACCCAACTCTACAACCTCCGGTTCCAACCTTCACCTGCTTCACCCAGTTCCCTGCAACCATGAACCAACCCTTGTTCCACTTGTATGTGAAACTAGCTTCCTTCACCTGCAAGTACCTGCTTCCACTGTCATCAACCCGATCATTAGCCTGCTCTGATACCAACTGTCAAGTTGTGTATCAGCTTCAATGCTTCAACACCCAAACCTGTTCACGGCTTTGATACCAACTATCACGATAGTGCAGTGGGATCAGCACTTCATCCGCAAGCTTCACGAGCTCTGATACCAAATGTCACGCCTCCAAGCCTACGGTAGTCTTCCAACTGTGCTAGGCGAGGTGCGGCACTACCAACCATTTTCTTTTCACCAATACTTACGATTGTAGACTACACCTTAACAATCCATACTTAGTTTTATTTTCGTTACCAAGTATTATTAATGTGCTTTTCTACCAATGAACACCCATACACATTCATTATCAACAGCATTATACAAGAGAAATGCACAACAGTATAAAGGGAGGGGCAACTCCTTGTAATATGAGTCTGCCCGATATCAATATATTGTATAATCTTCACTTTTACAATGCACAAGTTAAATATTTGGAAACCCCAAATTTACACAGCCAATTTTCCACAACTTCAGCAAACTCGGTTGCCCAGCTCGTCGGCACCTCTGCACGGTCGCCGCACGACTTACCAACCCTTCGTTCACCTCGTTGCACGATCGTGTTGTTTGCTCAACTCGGGTGCGCCTCCAAGTCGCCACACATGGGCGCCTCTGCCCGAGACACACCTATGTTCACAATCTCAACACTTCACCATTTCGTTGTGCACGGCGCGCCCTCACTCGGCCACCCGTCCGCACGCCCACCCGTTCACCCATTCAACTTCGCCCAAGTCGCCACACGACTTCACTCGGGTCGCCACACGACTTCACCTGGGTCGCCCAAACGACCTCACCCGGGTCGCCACACGACCTCGCCTGGGTCGCCCGAACGACCTCACCCAAGTCCTGCCCGAACGACCTCCCGAACGACCTCCCGAACGACCTGCATGAATGACCTGCCCAAACGACCTGCCTGAATGACTATCCGAACGACCTGCCTGAACGACCTACCTAAACGACTTTCCTGAACAACTATCCCGAACGACTTTCTTGAACGAATGTCTCGAACGACTGTCCGAACGAGTTTCCCGAACGACTTTTTTGAACGACTGTCTGAACGAGTTTCCCGAACGATTTTCTTGAACGACTGTCCGAACGACTTTTCTGAATGAGTTCACACCCGAGTTCTGCCCGTCGTGCGAGCTCATCCACGCACTTCATAACTCCTTGTTCGAACTTGTTGATCAAATGATTGATGGTCGTTTGCCTCAAAACGCCCTCCAATATATACGGGCAGGTGGCGGGTTGTGTCACCCGACCGACCCACACCAAATGCTTGGTTGACTCATTCATAATGTGTTGTCTCACCCGAAGGATGGTTGGCCCACCCAACTCATGGGACCGCCCCCTCAACTCTCCCAAGGTTCATTTCGTTTCATGTTTTGCACGCACTTTGCATGGTGGAGTTGCCCTACCCGTCACACGAATCGCAGGTCCTGACAGGTGTCCTCCTTACGCAAACTCTCCCTGGTTCTATTAGGTAACACGTAGACCAATCACGCAGATAACACACTCACGTAGGTGGCCTCACACTGGTTTGGCAGCATCCTCTCACAATTTTCCATGCAGTCGTTGGCTCTTCAACCTCATGTTGGTTTCGCAGCGTCCTCTCATGATTTTCCACGCAGCTGCTGGCTCTTGAACCTCACGCTGGTTTGGTAGCATCCTCTCACAATTTTCCACGCAGTCGCTGGCTCTTTAACAACCTCTCCTCACAGAAAAACTTTCACGCAGCACCAAACACACGCTTTGATACCATTTGTTGTTTGAAAATGGGAAATAATGAAAAATAAAAAACTAAACACATTCAGTTATACATTGACCAAGAAAAGAAACTAAATTCAAACACATGCAAATAGACACACAGGATTTACGTGGTAAAACCTTGACAGGGTGTCAAGGAAACATCCCCGGGGTGAGGGATTGGAATCTCTATTAATCCAACAATGATTCTCCACGATTACATTTCTCGGACATTCACTAGTTTTATACCAACCTCCTCCGTTACATAACTGCTATTTCGGTATAGAACTAACTAATTACATTTTACCCAAAATTGCATAATTTGTTGTCATACTAACAATATATAATAGTGTTCCACGTAATTTCGAATAAGTGTTTAGCGACAACCCTTATCTTGATTACTAATTATCAGAACATGCTTAGATCGCTGCTCGGGCCCATGTCTCTGTCTCCGGAACCGACATCCACGTCAATTACCAAAATTAATTATTTAAAAAAAACTATGCAAACTATATGGCGCATACATGAGCATACAGCGGCCACGGTTTTGCCGAATGACCATCAACATAGCATCATTGGAGCATCTTATTACCATGGTTTTACAATGCCCATCACATGGTCATCCATGGAGCATTTAGCCGTGAATTCACCATCAAAGACGCAGTCCCAAATCCTGCCCATTTGAAATTTAAATTGCGAATACTTTACATGGCGCATTCCTTCGTAAATATCTAGTGTCCTTTCCCCAATTTGTTTCTTCAACTTTTATATAGCTTGTAACTACTAGCTCACGGGAAATGATGGGATGTTTTTATGGCATAGGCAATTTAACAAGGTCATCACTCCGCTGGTTAGCAAATGTAAACTCAATGGTCTTATTTTTTAAATAATAAATTGCTTTTATTTTGTTTTAATTTGGCATGTTCTTATTTTTTTACATAATAAATTGTTTTTATTTTGTCTTAATTTGGTTAGTAAATGTAAACTCAAATGTCTTTTTTTTTAAATAATAAATTGCTTTTGTTTTGTTTTAAGTTTTCTATTTTCTGGTAATTATTAGATAAAATTACACACAGCAATATATTCTCTATTATATTCTATGAATGAATAAATTACACACATATTTATACAATCAATAGTCTCAAGATAGGAATACTATCTTAGACGTACAGTAGTGTGGTTGAGAGATTCTCTCAACCACATACAAAACTAGGAGAAACTATATTCTAGCTTATTCCTATTATGTAGGAACAAACTCCTCAATTAGAAAATTACAACCATAGACAAGTAGGAATTAATTATTTCCAAATCCCCCCCTTAATGACTACTTTTCATGATAGTCAAATCCACCACCATCAGGCGAGTTGCATGTATAGAACCTCCAAAAACACAATCTGCCGCCCTCGGACAGATCCACAATCTGCAAATTTGGCGTTTCCAATACAACCAAAGAATTGATCTGATCAAAATGGATCCGATCTGCCTCTCCTGCAGATCCCCTTGAAGGTGAATTGGCGCGATCCTGAATGAAAAACCCGCGCCCATTGGCGCAATTAATGGCATAAAAGACGTGCCAGTTGGCCTTCCTGGCACTGCTGTTAGCGCGAAAAATGCACCAATCCCCTTCTACTCAGAAAAAATCATCTGAGTCTGAGCCAGGTGTTCTGCAGTCCACCTGCTCCTACGAGCACAAAGCTCCCGTGTACACGTTAGCCACTCAAGCAATATGCCACCGCCGGGCAAGTCTGATCTGTCACCACCGGGAAAATTCGCCAACTTCAATATGCCACCACCGGGCAAGTCCGATCTACCACCACCGGGCAAATCCGCCAACTTCAATATGCCACCACCGGGCAAATCCAACAACTTCAATATGCCACCACCGGGCAAGTCCGATACGCCACCACCGGGCAAATCCGGAACTTAAATGTGCCACCTCTGGGCAAATCTTGTAGCCACTAAGACTCTATAGATGGTTTCTGGCTCACCACCAACCATCACATTATAGTGACAAAAGATGGTTTCAGGCTAACCATAAACCATTACAAAGTGGTTTTGAGATCACCATGAACTTTGAGATGCCTTTTAAAAAATTTACATTTCATTCTACATTTGGAGTTTCTGGGTACATACAATGACTATTACAACATGATAGGGAGTCTATTCCACAAACCACACTAACTCAAACAAACATTTATTTTTTTGTCCACCATAAACGTTGTTGCTACTCCTTTATCTAATCTATTCACTGTTCACATCTTGGGCATCTTTGTCAAATAAATTCTTGGAACTCCATGCTTATCCTGTCATTTGTTAGAGTCATGAATTCTAACGAAACAACTTTACCTACACTGAGTTAGCTAGGCTCAATAAGGCTCAATAATATTATCCATGATTCCAAGACATAAAAAATAAACTTTTAGGTTGACAAAATATCAAATTTCTCTATCTTTGCCCAAAGATGATTATTTCCCAAACATAACAGCAACTATTAGAGTTCGGAAATATCATGAATCATAACCAGTGATTTGCAATTTGCTGCCTGCTCGGCACACACCACCGGCCCGATCTCCTCCAATCCTGGAGTGTTCTTGGACCCAACAATCTTCTCCACGCTGCGCTGCCACTTCAGAAACACAACCAATCCTCTGCCAACATAACCAGTCCATCGGTTCGACCGATCTGCTATCATCTGCTCGGATCTCACTCTCCGAATCGCAGACACACATAAGTTTTTTCATTCTGTCATCCTCGGATCTGTGTTAGGATTCAACTCACTACAATCCCAAACAATCTTATCTACCCTTGCATCGAAGAGACAAAGGTAACCATTGAATCCGAAGGCACCACCATGTATGCCTCCAACCATGAGAAGGTTCTAAGAATTCACAAACTGCAAAATCCATGAAACCTAGGAGGGCGCAGAGTTATCGTTGTTACGAATATCAACACCACAATACCATAGTTCACGACTGCCAGCCAGCCACACAACAATCTGAAAAATTCGAGATCGCTCCAAGCTGTTAAGAATCCAACATCTGGAGGGGTCACAAGTTCTGGAGGGGGAGCGATCTCCAAAACCACAAGCTCCAGCCCATAGCGGAGGACCAACGCTTGAACTCCTACTTGAAACTTTGAACAAAGCTATCAGACTCCATGGCGACCTTAGCTTAGATCCGAGCAACGACATCACACCAAACATAATTCATGCCGGATGCAGTCCAACGCACCGAGACCATACACAGGTCTCGACTCCAACACGGTAAGCCACTGTAGATCTCTGTATACGAGATATCCCACAATAACATAACGGGCAACAGAGCTTCCACATAACCGACAATAGACCCTTCGCATGCTCACAACACCTATCTCGCACGCACGGGCTAGAGGGCGTCGCTCCTTCTCTGCTTCAACGCTCAGAACAAGTCAGATGCTCAAAATCCTTGCAAATACGTGGGAAGATTCATTGAATAGCTCCAACTAGCGGGTCTTTGGCATTCTCAATGAGCTTCGAGAAGCCAATTACAAATCTGCTCTACACACACTAGTTTTTCTTGCCCATTATCACACTGACCAGCCCCATTTCAGCCTCCATAGCACTTCCCAAGAAAAACTGCGTCCACACATTCTCCGCCACTTCAAGGGTTCTATTAAAGGAATGGTCTCCATCCAGAAGAACCTTTGGCTCCATAGTGGGCACAAAACCATTGTCCTCAGCGATAGCGACATAACAGAATGACCCCTGGACTCCACATATCAACCTCTGGTCCATAGTTCCGCTTCAAGACTTCTGGTGCCATGTAATATGGACTACCCACTATTTCAGAAAATCGCTCGTGCCGTTTTTGTGTCACATCTGAACAACTTCAACAATAGTACGTGTAACAGCAGTTGCGGCACGCTCGCTGTAATGTCCTCTAGCATCGATCCTATCAAATAGCTCTCCACCCTCGCAGAGCTCCATGATGAGATGCACAGCGTGGTCGTCCTCGTACGTGGCTTTCAAGGTAACAATGTTCGGATGCTGAGGCAAATTGTTCATTATAGCTACTTCTCGCCTCACATCCTTGATATCTATCGCAGTTCTAAGCTTCCGCTTGGAAATATACTTGCAGGCAAGCATTTCTTCAGTCTCCTTGTCAATACAAAGGTAAGTAATGACCAGCGTGACTGCAAGTGATCTTGGCAGTCTTACCACGCCTCTTCCTCGTCAATAATTCTCTGGCATCTAGAGTCGTGGAAGTAGTACATCATCAATCAACAAGAAAGAAAAAAAAAATGGCACAGGGAGTTCAGTCTTTCACTTAGAAAAAAAAATCATCGGCGAAAAACGAGAGCCAATGCAGCCCCATCTGACACGCAGATCACTGCACTACTGCAGCCTCTATCGGTCTTCTCCTCGGCTTACAACGCACCAGTAACTTACCACACAGTCCCGGCCTCCTCCACGGGTTTCATGCGAGCAACTTTGATTTCATGGAAATTTTAATGAAATTCGCAGAGATCTCCTCTGGCGCTGCGATCCAAAGACGGATTCAATTCTGCGGTGATCAAGGTTCTCACACCATTGCCTTATGTTTCTCCCTCCAGGCCTTCTCCAAAACGCAACCTCCAGCAAATTTCCATTCAACGTTGTTCGATCGACGATCAAGGCTGAGGAGCAGCTTCAACACTTCTCAGCATTCGCTCCTCAATCGATCGGTACAGTGGCAGGGCTTCGATATCCTGGAAATTCCACAGATACCATGACCACTGATGCCACCGATCTCGCAACAGATCACCGCAACAAATAAGGCACTCGTAAGAGCCGCAACTCTTAGCTACCTCAGTCTGATCTTGCAGTGATCAATCCGAAACGCAGCCCCGAATGCTGGGTTCTCCTCCTTCTCCCGGCAGACGCACCAGCAGTGGAATTCTTGCACTTCCTAACTGTGACCTCTTCCAGGTGTACAAATCAAGATCAGCACCACTCCGGCAGATCGCTCATTACCCACACAACTTTCGATGGAAAAATAATGAAATTATACACAATTATTTTCCTCAGCCCATGAGGGGCCAGGCCCTCACAGGCTCTGATACCAAGATAAAATTACACACAGCAATATATTCTCTATTATATTCTATGAATGAAGAAATTACACACATATTTATACAATCAATAGTCTCAAGATAGGAATACTATCTTAGACGTACAATAGTGTGGTTGAGAGATTCTATCAACCACACACTAAACTAGGAGAAACTATATTCTAGCTTATTCCTATTATGTAGGAACAAACTCCTCAATTAGAAAATTACAACCATAGACAAGCAGGAATTAATTATTTCCAACTTTATTTTGTCTTAATTTGGTTAGTAAATATAAACTCAAATGTCTTTTTTTTTTAAATAATAAATTGCTTTTGTTTTGTTTTAAGTTTTCTATTTTCTGGTAATTATTGTTGATAGGTAGTTGTGAGTTATTTTCTGGTCTTTTAAGAATGGTATATTAGTGTGTATAATCTAAACCATTCATAATTTTGTCTCGAAAATAATAGAAAATTTTAACTTTAAGATTTTTGTTAATTTTAGGATTTTGGGTGTCCTAAAGTTTTTGATAGTGCTAATTCATTTCTGCTATATTAAAAAAAGGATTTAGACGCTCCTACAAGTGAGATTTTTTGACAAAAAAATTAGTGGGATTTTGGCTAGAAATTCATTTTTTGGGCAAAATCGTGGTATGTGGTATTGTTAGACGGTTATGATTGGCTAGAGGTATGCCAATGTTTGAATTGGGAAGATTAGAGAGTTGGATAAGTTCAAGTTCAAGCTTATATTTGCAAGTGAGATTTTTTGACAAAAAAATTAGTGGGATTTTGGCTAGAAATTCATTTTTTGGGCAAAATCGTGGTATTGTTAGACGGTTATGATTGGCTAGAGGTATGCCAATGTTTGAATTGGGAAGATTAGAGAGTTGGATAAGTTCAAGTTCAAGCTTATATTTGCAAATAATATCTCGTATTTACAAATTTATGTGGGTCAAGTGGTTAGTTACAAATAGTAAATTAAACTATGGAGCTTTTTTCTTTTAGATTTCAAAAAATGATATATTCATTTGTAAAATAGATTGCACACCAAAACTTACTTTTACATTAGATTAATTACACATATAATTTACATCAATAATTGGTTAAGATAAGAATTCTATCTTAACCACACAATCACTTACTTGAGCAAATCTATCAACCAAACACTAATCTAGGAACTATTTTAGTTGGACTAAATATTTTATATCCAACTAATTAACAAATACATTTAATGATGAGGAGCATCGATTAATATGCACAAAACAAGTAGGAGTTAAATCCCCAAGCCTCTCCCTTATTAAGTACTTGTCTTTGATCTTCATTTCTGCAAAGTCTTCATTGGCTTATTTAAACATCTTCAAAATCACATGGAGCGAACTCCATCAAGTTTTCTCATAACCCTCATAAAAATGTAGTTGGTAATGTGGATTCCCCAGTTCCACTCTCGAATCACGGATCTCCCGAGGCCAATTACTGAACAATATCCCAAGTTGTCACATAACCTCAGGAGAATGCCACCTACAAATCTTCAACAAATGAGTGATCTTTCCCTAAATCCAAAACTACCAAACCATCTGGACAACCATCCATATTGAGTTTTACACTACTCGGTCTCTTAAAATAGTTGCTTCAGACACAATCAATCATTTGTTTGCAATAATTGAACTACTAGTCATTCTATGGACGAGCTCCCATCCACGGAGATACATGGGTACCAATTGCTATACTCACCAGCTATCTAGAAAATCCATGTAGATATAGAATGTCTCTAGAGTCAGTTTTACCAAAATGAACTCTTTATCTAATTTTGAAAATTTCATATTTTCTATTTTACGAACAAACATATTAGTATTATTATAATACTAAGAATTTTAGTATAAAAATAAAAAAATAACTTCACCACCAAAATCTTAATAATCTAAAAACACTACAATGGTTGCCATTCTCATAAATTCTTCAAACACAGCCCCTTGCCATTCTCATAAATTCTTCAAACACAGCCCCATGTTCTCGTAGTTCTCTACATATGACCTGTAAAGAGGATCGACATTGCCAGGCTCAAAATTAATAGTAGTTCATGGTGGAGGTAGTGTGCTCCATGTCGAAGAGTCTCAAATTTAATTTTCTTTCTCTGCACAAGTCAATGCACTCTACCATGCATGACTCTACTATAAATTCTCCAGGCAACATAACCATCGTAGAATCCAACTTCTCCCTCTTAAATTTCCACAGTTGCACTTTGTTTTATATATTCAGTATTACCGCCAAACAATTGTGATCCTATATCATCTTCGACATGTTACAGAACACAAAAGCTGTGGTGGCCACTGGATCTTCAACCCCCAATTCTGCCGCAACCTATGATCTTCGGAACGCCTCGTCGAATGAGACTTCGTGCCCACAGATGGAAAATACAACTTCATGAAACAATACATAATACAAGCATATTGATAGCAAGCTACTGGGATCTTCCATTAAACTTGTGTTGCAGATTTTTAAATCATGAGATCGATGCTGAGAAAGGTAAATAGTAGCATACTTAATCATGTAAATGGTTTGATCTATTTTTGTAATCTAATTAGGAGACAAGATTTTCTCATACCAACATAGCTCTAAGAATTTCCTCCACACGTATGCCGAACATAAATTTACTCAACCTTTGCAGTTATAAATTGCTAGATTCTCAACAACGTTGAGTCCTCCACACTACGCCCTCTTTCTTTCCTTGTGATTTCTCCATGTCATTGATTTGACAATGATTTCTCTCGACTAGCATAACAACTTCCATGGACGAATTTGTTCAGGATCAATGTATTTGTTCTTGATGCTTCAGGGTCGCTTGTGGCCTTCTAATCTGGCCTCATGGTTGTTCCCAAACCAACACCAGGTCGTGGAAGCATTACAGAAGCAGAAGCATTAATGGAAAAATATGGCGTAGTGAATAAACAACCTTTCCGTGCTCCTCCTTTCACGCACTCTTCAACAATGGAAAAAAATATCTCAACAAACATCTATATTGAGTTTTATACTATTCCTCTCTTAAAATAGTTGCTTCAGACACAATCAATCACTTGCTTACAATAATTGAACTGCTAATCATTCTATAGACAAGCTCCCATCCATCTGGATACATGTTACCAATTCTGGCCAGCTATCTAGGGAATCCATCTAGACATGGAATGACTCTACAATCAGTTTTACAAAAATGAACTCTTTATCTAATTTTGAAAATTTCACCCTGGTCAATTTTACAAACAAACATATTAATATTATTATAATACTAAACATTTTAGTATAAAAATAATTTAATTACTTCACCACCAAATCTTAATACTTTAAAAACACTACAATGCTTGCCATTCTCATAAATTCTTCAAACAAGGCCCCATGTTCTCGTAGTTCTCTACATATGACCTATAAAGAGGATCGACATTGCCAGGCTCAAAAATTAACAGTAGTTCATGGTGGAGGTACTGTGCTCCATGGTGAAGAGTCTCAACTTTTCTTTTATTGCACAAGTCAACGCACTCTACCACGCATGACTCTACTATAAATTCTCCAAGCAACATAACCATCATAGAATCCAACTTCTCCCTGTTAAATTTCCACAGTTGCACTTTGTTTATGTATTCAGTATTACCGCCAAACAATTGTGATCCTATATCATCCTCGACATGTTACAGAACACAAAAGTTGTGGTGGCCACTAGATCTTGAACTCCCAATTCTGCCGCAACCTATGATCTTCGGAACACCTCGTCAAATGAGACTTTGTGCCCACAGATGGAAAATACAACTTCATGAAAAAATACATAATACAAGCATATTGATAGCAAGCTACTGGGATCTTCCATTAAACTTGTGTTGCAGATTTTTAAATGATGAGATCGATGCTGAGAAAGGTAAATAGTAGCATACTTAATCATGTAAATGGTTTGATCTATGTCTGCAAGTTTATTAGGAGACCAGATTTGCTCATACCAACATACCTCAGGATTTCCTCCACACACATGCCGAACATAAATTTACTCAACCTTTGCAGTTATAAATTGCTAGATTCTCAACAACGTTGAGTCCTCCACACTACGCCCTCTTCCTTTTGCTGTGATTTCTCCATGTCATTGGATTGACAATGATTTCTCTCGACTAGCATAACAACTTCCGTGAACGAATTTGTTCGAGATCGATGTATTAGTTCTTGATGCTTATAGAGCCGCTCATGGCCTTCTAATTTGGCCTCGTGGTTGTTCTCAAACCAAACACTAGGTGTGGAAGCATTACAAAAGCAGAAGCATTAATGGACATGTTGAAATATTAATTTCCCCTGCTGCGTATCATTTCCAGAAAAACCAGTACGCTTCCCAGCACAAATTAAAACAGCAGAGGTGGACTGCAGTTTTCCCCAGAGTGTAAACTTCAGCAAATAGAGCCGTGCGATATGGATGGGCAGCTGTCTGATTGAATGTACAGGGCTGCAGCAAATTAATTTGATGAGAAGTAAAAGCCTTATGTTTGACCAACAGTTTCAGTGAAGTAATTGATGTATTTATTTTGGTTGGCAGAGTTGGTAAAAATAGTAAACAACAGGTTTTATTGCGGACATGGGGAATGTACCGCAACATCCAGAAATCTCAGGAATTATATTTATTTGTCTGCTGCTCCATACCTTGTTTTAATTTCCAGTCTTGTCATAATAATTTTAAGCAGTTTTTCTGGTGTGTTGTTTTAATGTAATGAGCAGCAGCATAGAAGAAGAGTGGCAACAATGTTAATCTCTCACCAATGTAGTGCAGGAGCGTTAAAATGTAATTTATGTGTTTTTGAGAAAGAATGTGTGCAACAGCACGAGCTTATATGAATTAAGCCTATTTGCACAACAGTGCAAGAGACTGAAATGAAATAAAAGGAGAAGCGCAGCAGCGTAGAAGTGTGAATGCAAGATGCAGTGATAGACAGCAAGGGAGAGCACACAGCAGCATGAAGAAAAATGTCTCCAGAGTAGTGAAACGCATAGCAGTGCAGATTTGAATGTAAATTGTTTTATGATTGTGTGTTGTAAGAAAGGGTAGAAACACAGCAACACAGTTTTTGTTGTTTGCATCTGAAATGCAAGTGAAGCACAACAGCAGTGCGATTGTAATCAATGAAGGGGAGCACACAGTGCGTATTTTTGTTGTTTAATGTGAAAGGAATGTGCAGCAGCACAAGGGTAATCTAAGAAGTTGTTTTATGCACAGTAGTGTTGAAACAGAGTGCTGAAACAGCAGTGCTGAGACAGCAATACTGAGACAGAGTTTTTGTGATGGAATATGCAGCAGCATAAATGTATTGAGATTTTTACACATAGCAGTGTAAAAGTTCAAAACAGAGAGAGAGTATTTTGCTTGTTTGTAATGCACAGCAGTGCAGACACAGCGGTGTCAATTTGCAGGTATACACAGATTGAAGTGCCTCTGAAGCAGGCATGTTGAAATCCCTCTGTTAAGAGGTAGATGTCATTTGTGTGGAACAGAAGCATTCCTTTGTGAAATCCCTCTGTGTGAGGAAGATATTTTTGTATCAGTTGTTTCACTGTATCAGTTTGTTTATCAGTTGTTTTACTGAATACAAGTTAAGTTTCAGTTACTGTTTTCATCAGTTTCTGTGTTGTCAAGCATTACTCTGTTTTCCAGTTTTATTTTTGCTGCAACACCAGAATTACGTTGCTGAAACACCAGTTTCAGCAAAGCAATACGTTGCTGAAACACCTGTTTCAGCAAAGCGACCTGTTTCAGCAGAGCGATTTTTTTTCTGTTTTCGCTGTGTCAAACAGAGCGTTGTTCTCTAATCTTTTGTGTTTGAAATCACCCATTAAAATTCCAACAGGACAAATATGGCATAGTGAATAAATAAACAACCTTTCAGTGCTCCTCCTTTCACGCACTCTTCAGCAATGGAAAAGCATACTTGGCCACTACCACACAAAACACTAACTTATCTACTCTAGTTTAATTGTACAATAAATAACTTTCATATTTTTCTCACATATATGTAGGCTCTCCTTTAAGGAGTTAACCCAAAGCCAGTGGCTCGATACCAATTTCTAAAACAGATTGCACACCAAAACTTCACATAAAAATACATAAATCAATGGTTGAAAATAGAAATTTTATCTTAACCACACAATTTAGTTGAGCAAATCTCTCAACCAAACACTAATCTAGGAACTATTTTAGTTGGACTACATATCTTATACAAAATTAATTAACAAATACATTTAATGATTAGGAACATCAATTCATATTCACAAGACATGTAGGAGTTAAATCTCTAAGTTATTCTTAAAGTAAATTTTGTTATCAAGATTTTTTTCATGTTTGAACAATTATGAGGACTTGGACTCCTATCAAAAAGTAGGTGATACAATAACTTTGACTAGGGTTCAATTATTTTTTCTAAAACAATGACTTGTATGTAGCTTTTCCATTTTGAATTTTGAAGAAACATACTTCATAAACTAAATACTTATGTTATTAAGGATTCTTTCATGTTTGAAATTAAATCAAACAATTGTGATGACTTGGAGCCCTTCGAGAAAGTAAGTGATTGAATACAATAACTCTAACTAACGCTTAATTAAAAAAAAATAATAGTAGTAGTGTATCGATAATTTCTTAGGGCTAATATCTATAAAACCCAAGATCAAATGACAGTTGGTGCCACTATTCACCTCAATTTCAAGGAAGGAAAATTTTAAGGATGAAAAATTTCCTTGGAATTTAAGAACATTTGTGAATCTCACTAATCCCTAATATGCAAACTATAAAATGTTTATTGATATATTTGTAAAATTATTCAAATTTATAATGATTTTATATAGTTTCTATATAATGTTGGCAATTTTTAGGGTAAAATAATTTTATATTCTAAAATTTAGGTGAATCCTCTTTTATATAAATTGGAAATTGAGAAATCTTTTTTGGGGAAAAATAAAGGAAAATTAGCTCAATGGGTGAACATTATCCCCTAAAATTTTCCATGATTTCAAAATATTAAGGGATTCACCTCAATTTTTTATTCCTACTTATTAGATGTTTTTTTTGTCAACATCCATACAAACTAGGAAAATTAGCTCAATGGGTGAACATTATCCCCTAAAATTTTCAATGATTTCAAGATATTAAAGGATTCACCTCAATTTTGATTCCTGCTTATTAGATGATTTTTTTGTCCACATCCATACAAACTAGGAAAATTAGCTCAATGGGTGAACATTATTCCCTTAAATTTTCAATGATTTCAAGATATTAAAGGATTCACCTCGATTTTTTTTGTTCACATCCATACAAACTAGGAAAATTAGCTCAATGGGTGAACATTATCCCCTAAAATTTTCAATGATTTCAAGATATTAAAGGATTCACCTCAATTTTGATTCCTGCTTATTAGATGATTTTTTTTTTTGTCCACATCCATACAAACTAGGAAAATTAGCTCAATGGGTGAACATTATCCCCTAAAATTTTCAATGATTTCAAGATATTAAAGTATTCACCTCAATTTTGATTCCTGCTTATTAGATGATTTTTTTGTCAACATCCATACAAACTAGCATCTCTATGGTATTGGAAATTGACAAATCTTTTTTTGTGGAAAAATAAAGGAAAATTAGCTCAATGGGTGAACATTATCTCCTAAAATTTTCCATGATGTCAAGACATTCAAGGATTCACCTCAATTTTAATTCCTACTTATTAGACGAATTTTTTTGTCAACATCCATAAAAACTAGCATGTCTATGGTGGGGTGGGGATTAAACCATAAAAACTAGCATGTCTATGGTGGGGTGGGGATTAAACCTGCTAGCATCCACTCAAGTTATTGCCCTTTGATTTCTAGCATTCAATTTATTAGCAAAAGTCAATATCTAGTTTAGAACAATATATTTAAAGTGTTAAAAGTTGGGGTGATTGGTTTACATAACCCAAATTTATTTGCCTTTTGCCTTTGTCTAATCCACCATTCAACTATCCATGGAAATACTTTGGTCAATAATTTTATTAATTAAATTATGGTTTTATTAATTAAAATATTATATTACTTTCATGGTGGTAATGTTTTTTTTAGAAAACACAAATTTTAACTAAAATTAACTCCATTAGTATCTTTAAAAAGTTCAGACTAATAGGATTATATAATTAATATTTTTTTATTTTTCAAATTAATATAATTTTTTTTTCAATAATGGAAAAATATCATAACTCAGTTACCAAAACCATCAGTGGGGACAACCATCACCCCTTGCTATCCCAAAACCATCCTTGCTATCCCCAAACCATCAATGGGGACAATCCCCAAACCATCAATGGGGACAATCATCACCCGTTGCTATCTAAGAATGCAGGTTGACTCATCATTGTTACCATCACTAGTTTCTACCAAGAATGTAAGTTGACTCATCACTATTATTCAAAGAAACTAGGTTACAATTTCTGATGATGCAGGTTTTCACTCATATGAGATGCCTCTGAGTCTTAGTTCGGTAATCTGTTTCATTATTGTAATATGTAATACTTTATTTTAATTTTATTGTGTATAAAAATTAAAAAAAAAA
>APFE030667138.1:31358-44597 GCA_000404065.3 Pinus taeda | reverse complement strand
AGTTAACTGATGTATTCTTTAGTTTCTTTATGAGTTAATAATTAGTGAATTAATTAATAACTAATTCACACAACTCATTAGTCTATTGGCCAGTTAGACTAAATACAACTAGCTCAACTAAGTCAAACTGAACACAACTCCATTAACTGCTCATCTAATTCCACATAACTCAACGACTTGAGTTCTAACTGAGTCCTTCACACAATAGCTCAGTCAACCCATAGGTAACCACGTATTTCCTTCTGGCAACTGCATGTGCCACATCCATAGCTCGAACTGAAGTGCTCCAAGAGGATAAGATAATGTTTATAGTCCAAATATTATTAAGGGCTAATAATATTCTATTGTTCTATATTTAGCCTGGTATTTTAAAAATAGACTCTGATCACACCGCTGTGATCCAAAAAATAGAAGTCCATCTATTTTTCCCAACATGACCAATCATCCATAAACAACATCCTGCAACTCATAGACCATGATCCATATGTCTAAAAATAGACATAGTCTAAAAATAGACTTTGCGCAAAAAACTTGCCTGCGGGCCCACTTAGTGAAGGCGACTCCTTTCCACTAAGCTCCATCATCTTGTTGCATTCTCAACAAGTATTTCTTGTTGCACACTTTTCAATCCAACCTAACAAACTTTGTAATAAACTAAAACCATTAATAAACATTAGGAAGAAGCATATACTAAGCATATTTCCTTGAGAATCAATCTAGGCCCTCAATTAAAAAAACAAAAAGTCAAAAAATCTCTTTCCATCTAAAATTCATATATATTCATACATATACGCTTATCCACGAATTAAGAAATTATAAAAACAAAATAATACATTTGAATTTGGATAAAATTTTAAACTTTTTATTCATACAAATTTAATAATATTCTTTGTTATTATTTCCTCATCCATTGAATGGTTAGATTTTTTTTACTATTAAGTTTTGAACTTTGAATTGTTAAAGTTTTTCTATTAATCTCCTTCCATATAAAATTCATATATATTCATACATATACGCTTATCCATGAATTAATAAATTATAAAAACAAAATAATACACTTGAATTTGGATAAAATTTTAAACTTTTTATTCATACAAATTTAATAATATTCTTTGTTATTATTTCCTCATCCATTGAATGGTTAGATTTTTTTTACTATTAAGTTTTGAACTTTGAATTGTTAAAGTTTTTCTATTATTAAGTTTTGACAGTTCAATGGTAAGAGTTTTTTTACTATTCAGTTTTTATTTGTAATATTAGATATAAAAAGTCATTTTTTATTGAAAATAAAGATACAAAATTAAAGTAAGAATAGTAATGCAAATAATACTTAACTAGAATGAAAACCAATAAAAATAACAAATTTTGGGTTAGATAAATTCCTTCAAGAAGATCATATGAAAAGAAATGAAAATTAAAAATTTTGGATTATATAAATTTCTTCATGAAGTTCATATCCACCTTTCATTATCTCATCTCCTACAAGTTACACAATTCTTTTGTAGTATGTAGGTTACTTCAAACTAATGCTTCTCTCTTGTGACACTAGTTGTAATGGAAATCCATAAAAAAAAATATAAAAAATGAATTAGTTATTACATGCTCAAGTTATTAGAGGATGGTTTAAAAATATGGAAATAATGAGAATTGGGTGAGTTTATTAATACGAGTTGTTTTTAGTGCGACTTTTTGGAAGATTTTCCAATGAGTTTTTCTGGTTCTCTAAAATCTAACAGGAATGATTGAAATTGCAAGCTTGATGGGTAATCCTTGCATAATGGATGTGCCTTAGGGGTTTTTGAGGGTGATGAATCCATATACACAATCGAAAAAACAATTTAAATAACAAAAATCGAAATTTCACCTCAAAATTTTCCGTCGGAAGTCCAAAAAGTCGCACTAAAGACAACTCCTTAATGATAGACAACTTTAGTTCATAAAAAATTAGTAAAATAAAATTTTATGTTTTTCTAATAGTAATTATTTATTTTCCCTCTAAAATAAATGCATATGTTCATGTTAAGACATTTGTTTAGTATATAAATGATGTATACACTTGAATTAAATTTGTATAAATGTAGGTGTAAATGCACCACGACTTTCCATACTTTTCAATATTAATTTTACATTTTGAAAAATTAATAAAGTCATTGATGTCTTGAAATTAAGAAGTCTAGTGTTAAGATCAAGTTGGAGAGTCTTAACTTATATATATATATATATATATAATATATGAAGTGTTGTAGATTTATGTTTGTAGTTGTGCATCATATAATTTTTTATTTTTTATTTTGTGAATGAGAAAGGAAATAAAAATTTGTGGGAGAAATAAAAGAAGAGATGTATTTGAAAAATCATGATATATGTACAATAAAAATGATTAAACAATACAAAACAGTGTTTTTCCTTAAATAACGTATATTTTTAAAATCTAGATGTGATTTAGTTATTGAATTTTTGGATAATATTTAATATGAAATTGAAAACAGATAAGAATAGGGGAGTTGTAAAAATGGATGTGTGTTTATTTATGTAGGTTGATCTAATAGATTTGACCCAAAGAAGCCGACTCATCAACATGTAGAGGAGAATATGTAATTCCACCAATTATTTTGGAATATGTATTCCTATTTACATAAGTTCATAACCATGCATAGTGAAGGTCCTTAGACCTATCACCTTTATGTAAAGCTACCAAATGGTACCTAAAATACTAGTAAAGGTCAAGGACACTAGAGATAATGCATGTTTCATTGTTATACACCTTGATGATGGTGCCTAAATCCTACAATGCTCATTTTATTATGTAATGCTCTTTCTTTTCTCTTCAACCATCGTTTATGCCCCTAGACCCCTCACCATTACCCAAAATAAATTAATGGTAGCCACTTCCCACGTAAGGCCAATGATCTCATAGAAAGGTCCTATGTGGTGTTTCAATTCATCTTTCATCATGCTTAAGCCTTAAAAGCTTTGATAAATTCCTAAGGCCCTTTTTATGCTTCCCTAACCATTTCCAAGATACAAATACCTATCGTTGTTACTAAAAGAATCATAATGTCCCATGTTAAACAACTCATTGTCAAAAGATTTCTAAAAGGTGTATTATTTTATCAATTAAAATAGTTTTCCATGGTGATTGAGACTAGGAAGTATCATTTTGGGCATAAGGTAGCTATTGTCAACTCATAAATTTGGTTAGAACTATACACTCATTCCTAGGGTGCAACTAACCTAATCATGGTGTCCATCACATACTTGGAAAAAACTAGTAACTAACAAAGGTATAATGTGGTGGTTAAGGACTTTTCGATCATGCTTGACCTTGATAAGAAATATTTAGGGTTAGAGGTCCCTATTTCCTTCCCTTCACTAGAAAAATAGAGTTGAGACTCATCAATTGATGCCCAAGACTGGTGCATTAATCAACTCAAATGTGAAATAATCCCTATAGATAGCTTAATTCAATGTTTATAGGTGTTGTTAATGGTGCTCAATATCAAGAAGGTTTACTTAGGGGTTAAGCTCACTAGTTCCCACTTGACCAAGCTTATACATTATTACGCATTTCCACTAAAAAAAGGCCAACTTGTGGTGCTTATATCCCACTCAAAGGTGAGAGAACCCTAAACTGTTCCTACATCTTGGTTTTTTATTTCCATTTTTTTAGCCTAACATATTTTTATTCAATACCCCTATAGCCATTCAAATAAACATCTTAAGACTAATGGGTATATAAAGAAGTTTTGTTCCGTGTGAATACATTGGAGCCCCATTTGTAAGAAATCCTCTCAGAATAAAAGTTTGGGAAGATCTCACACAAAGTATGGAGAAAAAATTATCTTGTTGGACCTTTGAAACACTCAACCTTGTTATTAGATTCACCTATATTAAATAATTTTTGTAAGCCATCCCTATGTACCTATTCTTAGCCTTGGCAGCCCCCAAAGCCATTTTCGAAAAAATAAGAAACATACAGAGATCCTTCATTTATGTTGTCTTTTATGCCCATAAGTATAGCATAATATAACAATGATTATTGTTCATTGTATCAATAACCTAGCTAGGGTTTGTGATTATCTTACAAAAAAATGGTAATACTAACAAAATGAAATGGTGTAGACTTCGAGATAATCATTTATACCTGTAGAGATATGACCCTACTCTTATAATTTTCAATAAACAAGCACCTATTGAAAAACAATTGCAAGAAAAATAGTATATATCTAAATTGTAGAACCCCTAAAGGAATCCTTGTGATAGTTTGAGAACCCTCTATGGTAGGGTTTCAAGAAAAAAATTAAATAACTAAAAGGAAGTGGTTCAAGCCAAAAGTTTTTGTGGATAACCAAGCGATGATCAAATAAAATGTGTGACTAGACAAAATCAAATACCTAATTGATAAAATGAAACCAAATGTGAAATATAACATTATATCAAGTACGGTATTAGGGTTTCTAAATTAATAACCCTAAAATTCATGGTCATAATTTTTGTTTGATCTAGATTAAGGAAAAAACTATATTGCCATAAATATCTCCATAAATATCTCAACGAGTCAGACACAATGGTCACATTTGTTTTAGATTCAAGGAATGAGAAGTTGACGAAATTTGTGACCCCATTTCCATGAGATGACTATGAAGGACAACCTAAAAGTAAGTAACACCTTCCACATAGGTAGTTTAGTCTAAGTGGTGGAAGGGAGTGTTACAATTTATATTTTGGGAAATATGGAAGGAAAGGAACAAAATAATCTTCAAATATTATTCAATAAATCTATAAACTGTTTGGAGCTCCACAATGGGAAGTGTAGGAGAAGCAATCTTCACATCCCTTTGGTCTGCATAAGATTTGGAATGTGATTCCAAGGAATCACACCTTCTCACACTTTTGGGGCTCAACAAATTCTTCACAAGTTTTCAAGCTCCACAACCCTATCACATTCCCTCAAGTCTTAATAAATGGCAACCACCTCATATTGGCTTCTTAAAATTAATTGTTTATGGGGGCTCTAGGAGTAATTCTAGACTTGTTAGTATTGGAGGGGTATTTAGAGATTATCATGGAAAATTTATTCTCATTTATGTAAGAAATCTAGGGAATGACACTAGTAATGTGGCAAAACTCTCATCCCTATGGCACGGATTAATAATATCCAAGTGTCTTGACTATAAAAAGTTGATAACTGAAGAGGGTTTTAAAACTCATGTCCTAATGATAAGAAAACTACAAAATCCTCCCTGCGAGGTCACTAATAGCTGGAGACTAATAGAAATCATAATGAGAATTGAATTCCTATTAAAAGTAATAATATGTCCTGTACTATTACATATATGAAGAACTGGAAATAAGTTGACAAATAAACTAGTCAATGAGGGTATGCACTACGAAGAAGATGTGTTAGAAAAAAATTGGCTCCATCCTCTTCTCAATGTGCTAAGAACAATATGAAAAGAAATTGCAGAATTGGACAAAGATCCCCAAAGTGGGCACACATCTGGTGGGGTGACCTCCTCGCATTGACATGATGTCCATCTATTTAATATTGGTGGTAGACCACCCATCAATTTGTTCTCTACATGACTTAGCATACAACTACACTTGTGTGGTAACATGGTTAATTCATGGGAGGCCCCTTTGATGATAGACTTCATTGCATGGGAGTTCAATGAAGGAAAAGTCATTATGAATTCTAAAAATAGGAGCACCCAGGCTGTGATTATGGTGATTAAGAGGAATGCAATAGCATATCATGACACAATATGGAGTAATGGAGATAAAAGTGGGAGGGTTGAAGCTCTCGTTGTAGTTTATTATGTTCCATGCCATTGTTTCTCATGTGAAATGCTAGCCTTTTATAGTATTGTTATTTTCAAAGATTACAGTTTTGAAAGGAAGGAAAGTCAATATCAATCTTGTAATAGAATTGTCATTGCATGCAAGATTGATGATAGTTTGTGACTAGAAAATACCCATTCTAGGGTGCACTACCACTAGTTCGTTGCAAAATTGGCGAAGGAGTCTCAAGTTTGTTGTTATTGTAATTATTGTTCTGCATATCCCTTTAGTTGTAGACATTTTTCTATCGGTGTTCTATAGGAGTTTTGGATTAATCATTTTCTAGATATTTATCCCCTCTCTGGGACTTCTAATTCTAGGAGGTGTGTTTTTTATGAATTCAATTTGAGCTTTTTTGCCTTCGATTTTACCCCCTACCTCTAATGCTTTTGTTTTTCACGACTGCCCTGATCATTGAAGGTTATAACCCTGTACAAAAATTACCTACAAACAATTTCTTTAAAAAAAAAAGCAAAAAATGTAATGGCGATAATAGAAAATATACACAAAGATTTTTCTCATGGAACCACAAACTAGAAAAATTAGATTAATTTTTCATTATATTCCTCTTAATGCTATAATGTGTTATATGCATGCAAAATCATTCATAAACCCCCAATCCAATAACCCTAGATCAGAACATAACCGTAGTTCCCTTAGTCGGTTCTAGAAAATACTATGGGAAAACCATCATGAGTAAAACCATGCACACAACTATGGGTGGGTCTCCCTACCATGCTTGGGTTCACCCAAAAAAAAATAAAAAATAGGGCATTGGCTTGAACCTCGTGCACGGGGGCTATTTCCTCCCATGCAAACCCCCAGCGAGAGGGGTTGTAGCCCACCCACCATGCCCAACACAACGTAACAACAAATCGAACTAGTCATGCAAAGAATATAACACATACCCAACACTCATAGTTGAGCTAGGATATCCTTCTCTAGTCTTCTAGTCACCCTCCCTATCCCCCTCTTGGATTTCCTATTATCTCTGTTTTTCCTCTCCTCCCTATCTAAACATTGTCTTTGATTTCCCCTTCCATCCCCAATATGCTAAACTCAATTCGTTCTTCCTTGGTGTCCCTAGGTCATGGCAAGATGTTCTCTCTCCTCTACTCATCATGGAGGTAGAAGACCACAACCTGACGCCTCCCTCAGCCAAACACAAGCCTAATCAATAACTCAAGCTGCTATGTCCCAATATAAAGAAATTATCCTTGAAGTTGTCCTAAAAGTATCTCTAATGTGGAAGAACACCCTTAAGAATCCAAAAGGTTTATTCTAGATAGGAAAGTGGGTAGTGAAACCAATGAATTGATACACGATGTGGAAAACTCTACCAGAGCATGCACCTCGTATGACATGTAAACCATTAATCTTTACTAACATACTAAAACTCCCATGGAAAGGATTCTTACTGATAGAGCATACTCGCATACTCTCAATAGGAAATGACCATTTACATGGTAGAATTAATGGAAAATTTTGGATAAACTCAACAAGAAAGTAGCATATTTAAGATTGTATAACTACATTGTTTAATTATTCTAAATTTCAGTTGTTTTTTTTTATATTTAATTAGGTTTAAAATAGATAATTTGATAAGGTTATAATTTTCAATGTTTATATATATAACTAACTTTATAAATAAATACTATAAAAAATTGAAGCATTTAGATTCTTAAAAACCAATTAAAATTTTACAGCTGGCAAATTTTCAAATATCTGTGAAATTTCAAATAAAAAAAAATTAAGAAAAAAAACGAAAAAACTGCGGAGTTGAAAAAAAACACTTCTTGTAGTACATAGAAAACTTCATGTATTTTACTGCAATATCCCCATTTTTTAATTAAAAAATTAATAATTATATTAAATAAAAACATTAAAGCCAACCATGAATATGGGTAATCGATTAAAAATGTATTTTCTGCAAAGTTTTTCGGGGGGAGAATCTAAGCATGGTGCAATATTGGCAAACTTTGACTTCTCATCTTAGAACAATTAGAGCGAGCTCCATTGATTTCGATGAAGTGTCCAATTGAATGATGATTAAGTACGCACGCCAGATATTTCAAGAAGAATATCTATCATTATGTTGACACTGTTATCTCTGCGAGTATTTGGTTTATTTTATTTTCTGCTTTTATTTCTATTTTGAGAAACTATATAATATAGAACTAAAATTTCAAATTTACATTATTAATTTGGTTTCCCAAATAATATACCAATAACATAGCATTCCAGATAACATACCAATAATTAACGATTATCTATAAATAATTTTTAATTTTTTAAAAATAAGCATTTAATGGACCATTTTTCACATAACTTCATGTTGGAAATAATTCATACATGTTAAATAGCTATAGTTTATATTTATTAAATAAATATACAAGGTAGTTAAAAATATATGTGAACAACAACTCACCTAAATTATAAATTAAATATATATTTATAAAATAGTAATTTAATTGAATTAATATTATAATATATAAAAATATTTAAAAAATATTTAAATTAAAAATTAAAAATAGATATTTTGAATTCTAATGAAAAAATATCTGGTATATATTTATTATTTGTCATCAAAATTAATGAATTGTTGAAGTGTTATAATATGTATTTTAATATATTATCTAAACATATAAAATATAAAAAATACTATAATTGTAGTAATAAGAAGTTGGTCTTAACTAATAGGTAGTTTTATAAAATTATGTTTTTTCACCATAATATTACACATAAGGTAAGATAATACAATGCTATTCTTTAAAGAAATAAAAAAAAAAATTAATTAATAAAATCATTTACCAACGTATATCTTTTATGTTTCGCAGATTTCTGTGGTGTGGTTTTGGATATTCCACAGTTTTCATTTTGCATTGTCTATGTTTTGAGTCTAGAACAAGACTCATCCTCAGGACTGATTTACAAAGAAATGAAGTGTTGATTATAAATATGTTTTTTAAGGAATTTTTTAGGACACTTGACTACCTCAATCCAATTTTAATTATTTATTGTATTATTTAATTATTTAATAAGTTTGATGAAGCTGAGTTGATATCTTATCCTATTATATCCTATGTTTCTAATATTCATGTTATTAAAGTCTATAACTTATGCTAGTGTTACTCTTTTTGGTTTGTTTTATAAAATTAATTATTTGAAATAATATTATAATTAGTTTATTATTAATTTGTTATGACTATGTTTATTATATTATTTAAATAGGTTTAAGATTTAATTGTTTTATTTTAATAATCAGTTATCTAAGGTATTAAATTCATCAATTTTTAGTTGTTATATGTAAGGGTATGTTGTATTAATGTTAAATATGATTTAAATAATGGTTTGTTTTATAAAATTAATTCATTAGAGATAATACTACAATTAGTTTCTTATTAATTTGTTTTGATTATGCTCATAATTTATTATATTATTTAAATAGCTTTAAGACTCAATTGTTTTATTTTTAATGGTTGGTTATCTAAGGTAATAAACGGATCCATTTTTAGTCTTTATATGTAAGGGTATGTTGTACTAATGTTAACAATCATTTAAATAATGGTCGATTTAATGAAGGGTGAAGTATTTGTTACAAGAAGATGAAGATAAAAAGAGAGCTGCGGGGTTTAAGGGGAAAGGGATGTGAATGACAGAGGTTAATGGAAACAATAGGGCTTTCTTCACCTTTCTCCACAATTTTTTTATCAATTTTTAACACTTGAAAATATCCCTTTAAATTAGAAATTATGTTTTTTCCAATGATATTAGACACCAGGGAAAATAATACAACACTTTTCTTTTAAAAAATAACAAAAATAATTTAATTAATAAAATCTCTCACCAATGTATATCTTCACTTTTGAACGACAATTTTTTTACCAAATTATTAGATAAAGGACGTTTTACTGACTAAACACAAAATTCTTTTACTTATTCACTTACTTTATCCCTCTAAAGTGAAAAAGACTTTGGTTAATTAATTAAACACAAAATTATTTTATTTATTCAATTCAGATGCATGCCATCATAGTTTTCAAAAACTTTGGTTAATTAATTAAACACAAAATTATTTTATTATTCAATTCAGATGCATGCCATCATAGTTGTCTCCTCTAATTTTCCACATGAGAGTCTCTCATTAAAAACTTAATACCTGCGTCCTTCAAAATTCAACCGCAAAAGTTAGTCTAATTTATTATTTGTGAGAGTATATAATTAAAAGCTTAAATGCCTCCGTGCTTCCAAACTTAAATAATAAAATTTAGTCTAATTTGGTTAACAAATTGACATACAGGTTGTTTGAGGTTTTTTTTTGGGAAAATCTAGAGTAAGAAAAGGAAAAAGCCAAAGGATATTTCTGGAATAGGGAAACATCTTCAAAATCCAGGTCCTCCATCAAAAGTCATATAAGGATGCAGCTATGAGATCTCTAGACCGATGGGTTTATACCTTGAGCAATGATGGGTTGAGGTGGGTAGTCAAATCATCTCAAACTTCGTAGGAGCCCTAGAAACACTGTCCTGGATCCCTATACGTATGGCTAGGCTAGGGGGAACTTTGAGATGATTTTGACCATTGAGATGCCTCCTCCTTAAGAGGTAGAGAGTAGCTCGGGTGTCGGGAATAGCTTCGGGAATAGCTGGAGCGAGTGGTATGAAAAAGAAAAAATAAAAACAATAATAAGCAATTTAGCGTTTATAATATGAAAAAAAACAATCGACAGGCTTTAACAACAGAAACATCACATAAACCAACGGCTTATAATACCACAAAAAAACGCAGTAGTCTATAATGCGACTTTTTGAAAGCTTTTCCGGCGGATTTTTCCGGTCAAAATCTGGCAGCAATTCATTGGAATCCCAAATTTAATAGCTAGTTTCTGCACAATCAATGGCTCCCAGGGGTTTCTCAGGGTGCTGAATCCAAATATGCAGTTAAAAAACCATTTTAACTGCTAAAAATCGAGATTTAACCTCATTTCGTCCGCCGGATTCCGTCACCGAAATCTCCAAAAAATAACATTATAGACAACTCCCAAAAAAACAACCCGCCAGCTACAGCAGCAGAAGCATCACATAAACCTCTTACTGTTGCATTAACTAACAGGGGGAGTGAATGACCAGTGACTGTATATATTCAAGTACCTGTGCTTGGTAAAAACATCCACTAATTTCGTGAATATTTTGAGATGGTAGTTACAGGCCAGCAGAAAAAAGAAGCAAATTAAGAACGGTCATTGCGATATTAATGGAGGGTGTTATGTATAAGTTTCAAATTTCAAATGAGCGGGACTCCGTCTCGAGGCGGATGCTCCATGGATGCCTATGTGATGGTCATCCCATAGGACCAGGATGCTCATGGATGATTATGTTGATAGTCATCGGCAAAACCATAGCTGTTGGATGTTCGATATATGCAGTTGAATGTTCGATATATGCATGACATTACTGTGCAAAGCCTGAATGAGTAGACTATATTGTCATATCTGGCAGTGAAATAGGATGTAAATAAAACTGATAACGGAAACAGAGGAAATAGGATGTAAACAAAACTGATAACGGAAACAGAGGGCCCAGTAGCCACGTCAACAAGTCCAATGAACCTGCAATTGTGATAAGTTCGACGATGTTTAACTAGAAATTGCTTTCTAAAGGTGCAAAGTAAAGTTGCGAAGAAACACGGAAGGAATTGAAGATTTAGGAAGACCATATCGCTACGAGTATAGTCAATTGTTAAATGCATGTGCATAATATTTCCTAACTCTTCAATGCAAGCGATGCGACGCAAGCTCATCGTGTTGACCTACCTTGTCCAAGGTCTGTTCATGCTGAGCTAGCTATCTTTTCTCAATCACATGGTGCGCTAGATTTTCTTTTGGGGCATGAGATCATAATCTCTAGTGAGATCATAGAGCCCAACGACTTGTCCCCACCACAAAAAAATGGATCTGCCTATGACATTTCACTAGTCTGGTTGACACTGCTTCAAGTTTCTGGTAGTGAAGCATGATGCAAACAAGATTTTTGCATTCTTTGTGCTACACATCAAATATTTTTTTGACTTTTTACACCATATCCCCTTCACCTTAAAACCTACAAAGATGAAAAAGCAGCCATGTTTGATTCAAACAAAAGTTTCATGTTCTACATAATTAAAAAAACTTTTACTTTTCATGCTATATATATTAAAATATGAAATGGGAGTCCAACTGGATCCAAATGAAACTTTTCATGTTTTTATGAAATTAGTATTGAAGATTCTTATCACGCTAACATATTCTATTTTTCCACAAACATGATAGCTTTCTAATCCATTGCACAAGTTTAAATAATGCCATCAATTTAGAATGCTAAATTCTAAAGTTAAGTTTTTTTATTAAATAGGTAAAACCTTTTTAAACTGTGGGGACCCATAACATCAAAGCATAGTCTAAACAAGCCACAATTTCACTCAGAAAACAGTACAAAGTTCAACATTATTTTGAGAAAATCCGACAAAAGCAACATGGATAGGAGTGGGGGAATATGGGAGGAAATAGTGAAGCGAAATATATGGACAATGATTTACAGTCAAATTTGTGTTTCTATATATCTTCTAGACAATGTAGCAAGAGGTTAAATTTAAGAAGAAAGTTACACTAACAAAAATGTCCCAGAACAATGATAATCCTTGTAGGCATAAGGTCCATAGCAAAGGAGAATAATTTCTTTGCTTTTTGTAAAATGGCATGAAATAAATTTTGAACATGGGAATGATGAGGTGTCTATCAGGTAAATATATTTATGGTACTTAGGAGAAAAAACTTTCGTTAATAAGTTGTTGTGAAGATGTGTGAAAATCATATTGCGGATAGAATTGTTGTATCATTGAATGCTTCGAAAGTACTTTTCAAAATTTCTATGGAAAGAACAACTGAGTTGGATGTGTCTTTTAAGAAAGCTTATGTTGGCATCTCTATGAAAAGGTTGTTAGATGAATATGTCATTTATACAATAGTACTTTGCAAAAGGATTGAAATATTGGTTGAGATGGATGTCCAAATATCTAGAAATGGTTCATCATATTTAACGAGTAAGAAAATGAGGCACGCACTTAGTTAAATTGATCTCCAAGCATCATGGCGGTTGATGAGCCCCAACAATGTACAATTATTTGGGCTCATTCAACTTCCTAATTTGGCTTAGTCCACCATTCTCATTTGTTTATTGCATGTTTTTGATTATTTTTTATGTTAATAGAGTGAATTTGGTTAGTCATTATGCCAACAAGTCTAATGGGTGCTTTGTGTAGCCTTGTTGGTCAACTTGGAGACAAATATGAAGGTCTTAATGAGCACTTGGCAGCCAAATTTGTGGGAGAACAAGCTAGAGGATTTGTAGGAAGGTGCCCCCC
>APFE030667138.1:6874-28702 GCA_000404065.3 Pinus taeda | reverse complement strand
ACATATATAATCCTATACGTTATTACTGCTACGTGCTCTAAAATTGAGCATGAGGACTTAAAATATTGAAATCGAGATCATAGATGCATATTGTTTTTTGTGTTTGCATTAATTTGGACTTAGACGTCAACATTTCTATCTTTTGCAATGCATTTGTTTGAGTAGTTTGTGGTTAATTTTTTTGTTAAGCCAGTATGGATTTATTTTAAATATAAAGGGATATAATTTTTTTAAAGTGTAAAACTAGATGGATCTGGTTTTTCAACTTGTTTTGATGATGAATCACACTAAGAGTCTTTTCCAATTATATGAATTGAGGCATATGGATGAGGGGAAGGTGAATAATACAACCATCCTTATCCTTAATAATACTGTTCAGTTAGTGAAAAAGTGTGAGAAAACAAGTTGTTTTAACATTTCCCAAAACCTTAGATATGCTTTCTAAATGCCATTATTGGAGGAACCGATGGAGGAATCAAAAAGTAAAAGTATATTTTCGATATCCATCCCAAGAAAATTTAACCTAAAATTTTCTTTGAGCGGTTCAACAATAGAAATAACAAAGGTGAAAATGCATAATGATATCTTTATTATCGAGTCCCACTTCATATTTTCTCCTAGGAGATTGACAATCGATTTAGTAAGAAGAAGCACTCAGATTAGGTCTATTCTGCTATGTTCGCTAGAGCCATCGTAGATTCTTCTTGAAATATTTATGAGTGATTTGACAACAGCGTTGATGAAGATGAGATGTGAAATCATGTTTTTAGTATACCGACCAAGAAAACCCCAATGGAGAGCCTCAATAAAACATAGGGTAAGTATTATGTATTTTTTATTTGGTTGGATGAGGGCATGTGTCATATTTTAATTCAAGGGACATAGAAAAAACCGAGGCTTTGTGATTGGTTGGGATGAATAGTGCCTACCCAAACCAAGTGTGTAGAGAAACACCTATAAAAATAATTAAGTGCATTCAAAGTTGTGTTAACAAATAAAGAGATATCAAATGCGATATTTTGATTCAAGCTTCTTGGTGATAATTGTGTTGCCACTTCGTGGAATTTTCTTATCTAGAATGTAAGGAATTGGGTTCATCAAATTAGGATTATCTTTGAGGCAGATCTCTAAAACTATAGATTCAGCCACTGAAAGTTTACGTGAATTTGTTACCTAACT
Organism: Pinus taeda; assembly: GCA_000404065.3. Lineage (NCBI taxonomy): Eukaryota > Viridiplantae > Streptophyta > Pinopsida > Pinales > Pinaceae > Pinus > Pinus taeda. Next base: position 27,523 of record APFE030667138.1, on the reverse strand, counting down.
TAAGTGTCCTACTACACCCTTGCCATTATCATAATCAACTAAAGAAGCCTTCTTTAGTCCACATCCACCTTCCCGTTCCACATACATGGGTTGAATACTAGATGGATGAATGCACATTACAAGATAACCACCCTTAATATAACCAAAAGAAAAAACACATCAAATTGAAGTTGAAATTTCATGTTTCCAAATGCAAATCCAATATATTAATGGCTAATTCTCTCTCAATGACAATACTATGGTCATTTTAGTTCATAATTAAGTTATATTATTATTGTAAAAATAGAAAATATAACTTAGTAATTTTAAAAGATTTTATTAATTTATATATTTGATTGTGTATAATTTAAAGTGATATGATTATATATATTAATTATAATGTTTGTATTTATAAGATTTTTAGGTGTATAATTTAAGTAGATGATATATATATATATATATATATATATAATTTTAAGGTCACAACCAAGCCAACACTAAATTGGTGTATGAGACGCTTTTGTTTGTGGGACAAGGGACCCACCTCCGTGCAACTATTTGATTGCTAAGTCTACCAAGGCATACACACTCTACCGCCTCTAGTTTTGAACTTGTAATATCTTAAGAGGAAACACATGCTCTTGACCATTGGGTAAAATAAAAAAGCTTGCAACAAAGCTCTCAAATACTTGAGTTATAAGTGTAATAAAAGTTTAACTACATTAGTCCAAGTGTAATAAAGGTTCAGGCAAAAACCAAACGAGTCAGCAAAATCCATGCCAAAATGCCATTTCTATATTCGCCAATAATTTGATCAAAATATGGCAATTTTTTATATAAATATTTATGAGAAAGATATATATATATATATAATATATATATATATATATATATAAAACCCACACCTACATTCAGACAACGTGCAGACCTAGATGAGGCTAAGTGCCCTCCCACCTCATGCCATGTGGAAATAGCTCTCACAGGTGTAACAAAGTAGCATCACCACTTGCAAGGCTCTAGATGACAACTCGTATGGATATGAAAGAGCTCATTTGGTTTATGGCATCTTCCTTATTGGCATTGCTAGCATTTAGAAAATTGGAAACCATAATTGGCAGCGGTCATGGAAATGGAGATTTATGCCTTCAAGTCTCACAAACTTTGGTGATTCTAGTGATTCAAGCTGGAGAGTCTTGTTCCTATACATTTTAAAGGAAATCTAAATTGAATATATTAAGATGTCTTAGGCAATCAAATATATTAAGATGTCCAAGAGAGGTTACTCTATTAATCAAGAGGGGTAGCTCAACGTCGGGATATACCCTTGAGTTTCAACTAGAAGATTCTCATAGCAGGTGATCTCAAGGAAAATGTCGTAGCTCAGATCTTGTCAACTTAGCTCGAACTGGACCAAAGATAGCACATGGACGCCATATGGGGTACGAACCCGAATTTAAGCCGAAGAGGTGGCTAAATGAAGGAGGCCATTTCATTGTGCATAGCAACTTCAAGCTCGTAGTAGTCCAGGTCGGCATGCAAATCTGTGTTGGCAAAGACATGGCATTTATTCAGATGAAGTATGTCATAGCAACAATGGTTTCAATATTTAGATTGCAACAGCTTGTCCAATATTTGGTGTAGAAAATCCAAAACTCATGCACAACATCACTGTGCACATGAAGCTGGGTTCAATATAAATTTATGTTCGTTCATCATAAATTTAAATTCACATTTAATAGATAACAAAACCACATAAAACACCAACAACATCACAAGCTGCACCAATAGTTTTATGACAAACATAATTAATAAATCCCTAATCATGAACACAAAAAGCCATGAATTATCCATGAAATTGCACAATTCTTGCTTGCACAGCACCAAGAATCAAGTGACACCTTTATTGTGACGGTCTGAGCACAAGGCTATTTTGATGTTGTGGTTTTCAAACCGGTTTTAAATTCAAGAATCAAGTTGTTGTAGCATTTTTTGGTTTTCCTAAGTTAGAATCAATTAATCAAAAAATGAAAATATTTTTCAAAAAATGTTAAGCTAGAATATGGACAAAAAGAATACTAAATAAAAATGTTAGGAAATATTTTGATAAATATGTCCATATCAAATAAAATGTTAGAGTAGATGCCCTAAAAAATGAAGGAAAAATTAAAATGTTAGGTTAGAGAGAAATGAAAAAAGAAATAAATTATGAGAGTGTCCAAGTCCAAGTGCCACTACTTTTACTTTATTATGAAAAATAATGATTGTGTGCAGCTTGTCATAAATGCCACAACCCATGACAACCAAATAGTTTAATCTTGACTAGTTCATGCTTTAAATTTCTTGTTTATAGTTAGATTATAAATATCTAGCCAAACTGTTTAATCTTGGCAGATCAGTAGTTAGGTAGAGAATAATAAGGAGCTCATGAGTTTAATCTAGGCCCTTGGATGTTATAAGGTTAGAATTAGATAGTTTTATTTTCAAAAGAAAAAGGAAAGAAAAGGGTCTGCTAGCCTAAATTCACCCAATTAAGTGAAGAGAAAATGTTAGGGTAAGTAAAAGGGTAGGTAGAAGAAAAGTTGCAGAAGTACATTTACCATGTTTGATCATGTGTTTCAGTGTGTAGGAGTAGTTATGAAAGTGAAAAGATGTTCACAAGTTGATTTAGTTAACTTCCCATCATTCATTTCATTCCCCACTAAATCCTAACTAATTTCCTCATCATCCCATCATTTCTTAGGCAAACACCTTTTTCCCTTCATTTTCACCCTTTCTCTTAGTTTCACAAATTTCCCTTGTGATTTCCCTAAAAACCCATAAAAAATCCTTTACCCTAAGTATAAATTCCCCCTTCGCTTTCTCTAATTAAACCCCACAACTGTTAACCTTGGTCCCACTCCACAAACCCATCGCAATGTGTTTAAACCTACTTTATTCGTTAAAATAATTACAAATCCTTTGTAATTATTCCCTGGGCCCACTAATCTCTGCGCCTGCTCCCTCCATGTATCTCGACTGCAAGATAGCCATCCAATCACATGCTCCCAGATCCACAGACCCACAACAATATCGCGCGCTCCTAATCCCCTAGCTTTACCTGCTCGGGAGCACGTGAGATTCGAGGTTTTGCTCGGGCCCCTTGTGGTTACATGTCATTCCCATGTTAACTCGTGTGCCCTAGGAGAAAAACCACCCCAAAGCCAAAAGCGGTGCAAAGAGCCTCCAAATTTCTCCCTTGCGTATGGAAAAACCATCCACTATTCACTTTGAACCAAATTTTAAAAAGTTAACTGTTTACCTGTTTAAATGTGAAAACCCTCACTTTCGCTCTTTTCATCTGTTTACACAGTAAAACCTGTATAACCCTCTTGCACCACCCTAAGCCTCTGCAATCAATTTACCCACTGTTTACCACCCGAAAATGCTTCAGACTCCATCCACAGAACTATCAACTCAAATGAAGCCATTGTGGCCCTCCCTGTCAATGTGTGTTTTTCTTAACAATTGTTGCATTTCGCAGGTGATTAGTAGAAGACCAGGAGACTTGATAAACAATTTTTATACCAGTTAAAAACCTGTTTGTTCCAAATTTTCGAGAAATGAATTAAAATGATTTTCCTGTACAAATTGAAATCAATTCTAAACCAAAGATAGAGCAGAAGAAATCATTTACACAGTAAATGTTAAAACAAACAATTTACACAGTTAAAAGACAAAACAGAGGAGGCAAATAAAACATATAGTTAAATGACAAACAGATGATCAAATATCCATTTACTTGATACTGAGACATGTAAAAACTAAATGATTTATTGTTGAAATACAAAGTAAAAAAATGAAATGTACAATAAAAGTAAAAAGGCACACTAAAGGATATTGATATGTCAATAAGGTCAAAGAGTATCAGATTAAAGTGTATCAGATGAAAGGTCATAAGTGAATATGACTTCCAGTGTGAAGATCAAATAGACAAGAAACTTATAGGGCAAAATATCAAAGACCAAAGCTAGCAGAACCTAAATAACAGGGACAACAAGCAACAGTTCAATAGCTGTCTCTATCTTCTTGCATGAAGATATTTCCTTTTCCTAGAATTAAGTGAATATGACTTCCAGTGTCAAGATCAAACAGACAAGCAACTTAAAGGGCAAAATATCAAAGACCAAAGCTAGCAGAACCTAAATAACAGGGACAACAAGCAACAGTTCAATAGCTCTCTCTATCTTCTTGCATGAAGATATTTCCTTTTCCTAGAATAAATCCTTAAATAGTTTAGGATATTTTCTTAGTTCTACTATTGTATAAATAACTCTCTTCTCGAGATATTAAGGGTTCATTGTTCACCATTGAACCAGGTTGACCATTGAAAGAGAGTTCACCCTTGAAGAAGCATTTGTAGACATTTGATGTACTAGATTTTTTGGACCCTTAATACAGAGCAAAGGATTCTGAATTCAGTTTTACACAACTTGTGTTTCCTATAAGTTTTTCCAATGTTACACATTATGTTTTTCTTCATATTCTTATTTCTTACAGAGATACCTAGGTAGGAATAATTGTGTCTCAATCTATTCTTATAAGCTTCCGAAGTGATAATCATTAAAGAGAATGGATTAATGAATTGTCTGTTTAATTAATTCCCTCTGAATCAATATATCATCAACATCTTGTTGTAAGCATAAACATATTCTCTTGAACCTTCTGAACATCGTTTAGAGGTTTTCATACTTATGATTGTTTAACTTTCTGTCTGAAAACTATAATAATCATATTATTTTTTGTTTCTGCTCACCACTATTCAAACTTTATCATTGTGTGAAGTTTTATAGCAGCCCTCTACTTTGGGATTAATATTATTCAAAAGGTTAGGCATTATAGTGTTACATTTGTTTTATTCATTGGTCTTCCAAATTAAAACAAAAACCCCCAAAACAATTATCTTAGATGCTCTGGCATTGATAGATGACCAATATTATCTTAGAGGTACAACATGAGCCTGGCACCATTGCTGGGTATTCGAATTCTATTAAGTTTTCCTGGGACAACGATATTCATTCTATTCCTTTAAGGTGATTAAAGGTCTAGAAAGGTTAAAATCTTTAACCTAGTGACTCCACTAGCACAAACTGGTACCTTTTAAGCACACCAGATCTCATTCAGAATCTAAATTAGTTAATCCTCTGTTAGATCCTGAAAAACTTCTAGGAGAAGACAGTTCTAAAAGGAGATGAAAACCATCTTCTTCTTCCTCTTCTGCCTTGCAGTCTGAAAAGTTAATATCATTTGATCCTTTTAGTAATATTCCATTTGATCCTGATTTGACACAAATACCTCCTAGGGTTTCTGAACTATTAGATAGGGGAGTTGATTTAGGTTTAGCTTTCGTCATTCATTCTTTTGAAAAGCATCCAGAACCCCCATTACCAACAAGATCACCTAAAATTGAGTCTGACTAGGGTGTCCATTTACCTGAATACAACCCATAGATTTCATATCCCCTACCACTTATTTATTTCCTTCCACTTCTGAAAGACCTGAAGAGATCATCCCTGTATATACAAATCCACTCTTTGAAACAAAAGAGGGTGTTCCTTCACAGGTCCCAAAGTTAGTTCTTAAGACTCCTTTAAAGTCATTTAGGAGATCCCCTCCTTCTTCACCTCCACATAGTCACACACCCCCTTAATCACCTTCTTCTACTACTTTTTCATTTACTTCTTCTTCATCTTCTTCTTCTTCATCCACACAAACACCTCATACACCACCTTCTACTATGGAATACCAACCTATTGTATAGGCTAGATATGTAGCTTTAGTCTTACCTTCTAAACTCGATGCATTCCCAGCTGGGTATTTGAAATACCTTCCCAGGTATAATGGAGAAATTGGTCCCACAGCTAAGGACCATCTTCAAGCTTTTTTAAACTTTGCAGACAACATGAATATTAAACAAGAAAATATTTACATGAGATTGTTTGTACAGTCACTTGAAGGAAATGTAAGAATTTGGTTTAGGTAGTTACCTGTAAATTCTATTAGAAATTGGGAAGAGCTTAGACACATTTAAAAATCAATGGGGTGTAAAGAAAGAGCCTCTTTACTTTCTGACTGAGTTTGAAGAACTTAAAAGAAATTTTGGTGAACATGTATAAGATTTTATCAAAAGGTTCAATAAACTTTATCATAAGATGCCCCCTGATTGTAAACCCCCTGTAGAAGCAACTAAGTCTAGGTTTTCTAAAGCCTTTGATGATGATTTTGCTATAATTCTAAGAGCGAGAACTTCAAGAACTCTTGAAGATATGCAAAGAGATGCTATAGAGGTGGAAGAAAATAGGGTTGCTTCGACTTCCTTGAAAGCAAAAGAGGAAAAGGCCCAAAGAAAACTCAAATATATTCAAGAAGCCTCTAGTTCCTCTAGTTCTTCTAAGACTAAAACTGAAGATTCTAAAATAGATGAAATAAATTCTCTTCTTAGAAATCTATGTAATAGAATTTCCAAGATTGAGACTCAACCTAGAATAGTTAAACAAATAGTTACTAGACCCCAAAATCAAAATCAAGGTCAATATAGAAGAAACCCACAATTACAAATTCTTCAGAGACCTAGTAATGATCAGTAGGTTCCCACTCCTTTATTTATAGATGACCAATAACCTGATGAAAATACTATGACTATTACTAAAGATATCAATAACATGGATACTTCTTCTAATCAAATAGTTATGATTCCTCTCTCATAACAAAATCAGGTTCAAGAAGATCAATAATCCTCATAGGTTTCTAAATACCATGCCTTCTCTGAATTTTTAATTGCATAGTTGAACAAGAGATATGATCTTAGGCCTAGACCCGGCCCTGGAAGACCTCCTAAGGAGGCTCCAATAATTGAACCTTGTACCAAAGCTGTTGAAACTCAAACAATTGTTATTCGAACATTAAATCAGTCAACTGATACTGTTCAAAATGATAAAAATGCTTTGAATACATTTAACATTGAAAAAGAGTTAGAAAGATTTAAAATCCCAATGCCACTTTCAGAAATTTCCAAAAAACCTTGGGTATAAAAAATCAAGTCTCCAAATGGATACAAAACACCTCAGTTGATGCTAAAAGTGATATCATTAGCCTGCAAGATGAAAAACCAACAGTTGTCTTTGGTCCTAGCTAAGATATGATAGATGGAATAGTGCGTCCTTTCTATGTAACTCTTAAGACCAATGATTCCATGTTATATAATTATATGCTTGATTCTGAAGCATCACATAGCCTCATGCCAAAATCTATCATGGACCATTTGAAACTTGACATAACTAGATCCTATCATGACTTGTACACTTTCGATTCTAAAAGGTTTCCCTTCTTAGGATTGATTAAGGATTTAGTAGTCACCCTTGCCCAGATTCCAGTAAAAAGTGTAGTGCTTGATATAGTTTTCATAGATATCCCTCCCAAATTTGGAATGCTCCTTTCTAGGTCTTGCTGTGCCAAATTAGGGGGAACTCTTCAGATGGATATGTCTTATGCCACTAATATAGTTTATGGGGGAGAAAAACTAAGGTTATATAGAGAGGTAAGATTTGTGCACACTATTTGCAAAACTGACCAGCCAAGGAATCATCCCATTTATGCAATTGATCATGATTTTGGTTGCTTTCAACTCTCTTCAAACCAAATACATGAAACTCAAGTTAAAATAGAAGTTGTAATTGAAAGTCCTGTACCAAATCAAGCTGATGTATGGAAACTATTTTTTGATGGTGTTTGTACAAAAGATGGGGCTGGACCTGGGGTAGTTTTAATTTCACCAGAAAAAAAGAAAATATCACCTAATCATGTAAACTTGACTTCAAAGTTACAAATAATGTGGCTGAATATGAAGCTTTCCTTTTAGAACTCCAATTAGCCAAAAGCTTAAAAGTTCAAAACTTAAGTGTTTTTATTGATTCAAAACTTATTGTCAAACAAGTGAGAAATATTTGCCACACTAAGCATCCTAGACTTAGGTCTTATCGAAATGAAGTCTGGGATTTAGTTGAAAACTTCTTTGATGCTTTTAATTTGACTTATATTCCAAGAGATCAGAATATTCATGTAGATGCCTTAGTTGTTTCTGCTAGTTCATTTAAAGTCCCTGATCAGACCAATGTACTCTATCAAATACAAGTCAAGTACAGACCATCCATCCTAGACAATCTAAAACACTGGTAGATATTTGAAGATGATGAACATTTAAAATATTTTATGCAAGTTATAGATGATTTTTCAGTTCTACAAATTGATGAAGATAGAACAAAAATAGATGAAAATACAGATGGAAATGATACTTCAAATTTCAATTCAAAATAGTTGATCATAACATTATTCAATTGTCTAACAATTTTATTCCCAAAGGCCTCATTCCTTTAGAAAAATTGTTTGATCAAAATGATGTCCTCAGAAATCCTCAGTCCATTTCTTCACAAGATGACATAGAAGAAATTAATATTGGAACAAACGATGATATTAAAAACATAAAAATTTGTGCATCTATAGAACCTAAGATCAAAGCTCAATATCTTAAGTTACTTCAAACTTACAGGGATGTTTTTGCATGGACCTATGCTGATTTAAAGACCTATGACACTTCATTAATACAACATAAGATTCCTTTAAAGCCAGAAGCAATTCCTTATCAACAAAAACATAGGAGGATCAATCCAACTCTTCTACCAACTGTAGAAAAGGAAATTAAGAAAATGCTAGATGCTGAGATCATCCTACAGGGACATGGATCTGCATGATCCTAGATCCTCCTTTGCCCAAAATGGATTAGTAAATTCTAATGGTTTCAAGAGCACAAAGAATTTCTATGCTTGATGGTTTTTCAAATTATAATCAGGTAAATGTTGATTTAAGAGACAGAGAGAAGACATCCTTTACTATACCCTGGAGTACATTCATGTATGCCAGAATGCCATTTGTCTTAACCAATATTGGAGCAACATTTCAGAGAGCTATGGATGTAGGTTTTGTGGGTCAGGTAAATAAATTTGTGGTCATTTATCTTGATGACATAACTATTTTTTCTAAATCTAATTAGAAACATCTAAAGCACTTGACGAAGATTTTGACAGGTGTAGAAAATTCGGAATATCATTGAATCCTAAAAAGTCTCTCTTTTCTATCAAAGAAGGAAAACTAATGGGCCATATTATTTCAAAATAAGGAGTAGTCATTGATCCAAGTGCGTGTCTGCCATTGAAGCATTGACCTTACCTAGAAACAAGAAGGAGATTCAAGCTTTTCTAGGTAAGATTAATTTTTTAAGGAGATCCCAAATTATGTTGAGATTGTAAAAGATATAACTGACATGCTCCGAAAGGATCATGAAGTTAAATGGACTATCTCTTCCAGACATGCATTTGATCAGATCGAGAAAGCTATCTCTGAAGCTCCCACCTTGGCCAACCCTAATTACACTAAACCATTCAGTATCTTTTCCTTTGCCTCAGAAACAACCCTTGCTGCTTTTCGATTACAAAAGAATAAAGATTCCCATGATCAACCCATAGCCTTTTTCAGTAAGGTTATGAGAGATGCTGAGCTTCAGTATGACATAATTGAGAAGCAAGCCTATGCCCTTATTCAAACCTTGAAATCATTCAGGATGTATGTCCTACATTCTCCTATTACTACTTATGTTCCTAGCAGTGCTATAAAAATTGTTTTAACCCAACTAGACACTGATGGAAAGAGATGTAGATGGATGACTCTGATCTAACTATCAAACTATAAATCTAGTAAAAGGCCAAGGATTAGCTAAGCTTCTAGCTGAATCCAACTGTAAAGTGCTCAGAATCAATTCTGTCTTAGAGATACAAGGGAAGAATCCATAAGAACCTTCCCTTCATCCTGAAGAAAATAATCCATAAGAACCTTTACCTTTAGATCAAATCAGCCCTTTACACATTAATGACAAATTTATAGTGTTAGATTGGTACCGACATTATGAATTTCTTGATCCATTTTGAATGTCCAACATCATTCTCCAAAAGCCAGTGTAAAACTCTCAAACTGAAAGTATTCAAATACTGTATCATAAATGCAAATTTGTACTAGAAGGATCCACTAAATATTTTGTTATTATGTCTAACAGAATTAGAAATTGAAGGAATCATTGACTAGTTTCATACAGGATTTTGTGGAGGACATTATGCTTGGAGAGCAACAACATATAAGATACTAAGCGGAGGATTTTATTGGCCAACATTGTTCTTACAAGTAGGAGCAAAGGTCAGAGTTGTGTTCCTTGTTAAATGTTTGTTAGTAGGAAAAAATTAGCAGCTCTTCCACTGATTCCATCAATAGTCTCAAAACCTTTTAGCCAATGGGGATTAGATTTTATTGGAGAGATTCATCCCACTTCAGGTAATCAACATAGATGGATCCTCATTGTAACATGCTACTTCACTAAATGGGTGGAAGTAATCCAAGTGAGAAATTCTACTGATTCAGTAGTAATCAAATTTATTGAAGAAAACATCTTATCTAGATTTGGTTGCCTAACTCAAATTATCATTGATAATGCAACAACTTTTTCTAGTGTTAAAATGATTAAGTTTTTCCAGAAATATCAGATTCTGTTACATCATTCAACTCCATATTACCCACAAGATAATGGCCTTGCAGAATCCACCAATAAATGTCTGGTAAAGGTATTAAAAAAGACTCTATCAAATCATAAAAGGAGCTGGGAATCTCATTTAATTTATGCAGTATGGGCAAACATAATTACTCCAAAGAGATCTACTAGAAAATATCCTTTCCAAGTTGCAATCTTCCCTACCAATTTGGCCTTCCCTGTTTTAAAATTCCTGCAGGATTCAACAGATGATCCTGATGATTTTTCAAGGAGAATAAATCAGATTATTGAACTAAATGAAAACAAAGATGAAGTTCAATACAAATTGAAAATGTATCACAGTAAGATGAAGAGCTTGTTTTACAAAAGAGCTAGGGAAAGGAACTTCAAGAAAGGTGACCTAGTTCTAAGATGGGATTACAGGAGAGAAGAAAAGGGAAAACATGGCAAGTTTGACAACCTATGGTTTGGACCTTTAGCAATTGCTGAAGTGAAGGGAAACAACAATTTTTTGCTACAAAATCTTGAGGGGTTATATTCCACTTACCCTGTAAATGGAAGGTTTCTCAAACATTACATTCAGTACTGAGAAGTTGAAGTATATTTCATTACTACCATTGTAAAAACTCCTGTTTCTTTTACTTTTCAAGTTGTCAGTGTGTTTTTTTATAGCAAAAGACTCCATAGCCCGAGCAGAAGGCACATGGATCTGTAGGTTCTCTGCATTCTACAGGAGAAAGCAGTCTCCAGTTGGAGCCAATGTCGTAGCATTTTTTGGTTTTGTTATGTTAGAATCAATTAGTGAAAAAATGAAAATATTGTTCAAAAAATTTTAAGCTAGGATATGGACAAAACGAATACTAAATAAAAATGTTAGGAAATATTCTAATAAATATGTCCATATCAAAGAAAATGTTAGTGTAGATGCCCTAAAAAATTAAGGCAAAAATAAAATGTTAAGTTAGAGAGAAAGGCAAAAAGCAATAAACTCTAAAAGTGTACAAGTCCAAGTGCCACTACATTTACTTTATTATTCAAAATAATGGTTGTGTGCAGCTTGTCATAAATGCCACAACCCATGATAGTTAAATAGTTTAATCTTGACTAGCGCATGCTTTAAATTTCATGTTTATAGTTAGAGAATAAAGATCTAGCCAAACTGATTAATATTGGCAGATCAGTAGTTAGGTAGAGAATAATAAGGAGCTCATCAGTTTAATCTGAGCCTTGGATGTTATAAGGTTAGAATTAGATAATTTTCTTTTCAAAAGAAAAAGGAAAGAAAAGGGTATGCTAGCCTAAATGCACCCAATTAAGTGAAGAGAAAATGTTAGGGTAAGTAAATGGGTAGGTAGAAGAAAATTTGCAAAATTACATTTACCATGATTGATCATGTGTTTCAGTGTGCAAGAGCAGTTATGAAAGTGAAAAGATGTCCACAGGTTGATTTGGTTAACTTCCCCTCATTCATTTCATTCCCCACTACATCCTTACTAATTTCCTCGTCATCCCATCATTTCTTAAGCAAGCACCGTTTTCCCTTCATTTTCACACTTTCTCTTGGTTTCACAAATTTCCCTTGTGATTTCCGTAAAAACCCATAAAAAAACACTTTACCCTAAGTATAAATTCCCCCCTTTGCTTTATCTAATTAAACCTCATTGCTTTTAACCTTGGTCCCACGCCATAAACCCATTGCAATTTGTTTAAATCTCCTTTATTCATTAAAATAATTACAAATCCTTTGTAATTATTCGCCGGACGTGCTAATCTTTGCACCTGCTCCCTCCGTGCATCTCGACCACATGATAGTTGTTTGATCACCTGCTCCTAGATCCAACGACCCATAGCAATATCGCGCGTTCCTGATCTCCTAGCTTTACGCACTCGAGAGCACGTGAGATTTGTGTTTTTCTCGAGTCCCTTATGGTTACGTGTCATTCCCACATTAACTCGCATGCCCTTCGAGAAAAACCACCCCAAGGCCAAAAGCGGTGCGATGAGCCTTCAAAACCCCTCCCTTGCATACGGTAAAACCATCCACTATTCACTTTGTGCCAAATTTTAAAAAGTTAACCGTTTACCCGTTTAAATGCGAAAACCCACACTTTCGCTCTTTTAGTCCATTTACACAGTAAAACCTGTATAACCCTCCTGTGCCACCCTAAGCCTCTACAACCGATTTAACCACTGTTTACCCCCCGAAAATGCTCTAGACTCCATCCACAAACCTTTCAATTCAAATGAAGCCATTGTGGCCCTCCCTGTCAACTTGTGTTTTTCTTAACAATTGTTGCATTTTGCAGGTGATTAGTAGAAGACCAGGAGGCTGGATAAATGGTTTTTATACCAATTAAAAACCTGTTTATTCTAGATTCTCGAGAAATGAATTCAAATGATTTTCATTTACAAACTGAAATCAGGTCTAAACCGAAGACATCGCAAAAGAAATCATTTACATAGTAAATGTTAAAATAGACAATTTACACAGTTAAAAGACAAAATAGAGGAGGCATATAAAACATACAATTAAAAGACAAATAGATGATCAAATATCCAATTATCTGATACTGGGACATGTGAAAACTAAATGATTTACTATTGAAATACATAGTAAAAACTTGAAATGTATAGTAAAAGTAAAAAGGCACAATAAAGGATATTGACTGGTCAGTAAGGTCAAAGAGTATCAGATTAAAATGTATCAAATGAAAGGTCATAAGTGAATATGACTTCCAGTGTGAAGATGAAACAGACAAGCAGATTAAAGGGCAAAATATCAAATACCAAAGCCAATAGAACTTAAATAACAGGGACAACAAGAAACAATTCAATAGCTGTCTCTATGTTCTTGCATGAAGATATTTCCTTTTCCTAGAATAAATTCTTAAACAGTTTAGGATATTTTCTTAGTTCTACTATTGTATAAATAATTCTCTTCTCGAGTTATTAAGGGTTCATTGTTCACCATTGAACGAGGTTGACCATTGAAAGAGAGTTCACCCTTGAAGAAACATTTGTAAACATTTGATGTAGTAGCTTTTCTGGACCCTTAATACAAAGCAAATGATTATGAATTCAATTTTACATAGTTTTTGTTTCCTGTAAGTTTTTCCAGTGTTACACATTATGTTTTTCTTCATATTCTTATGTATTACAGAGATACCTAGGTAGGAATAATTGCGTATCAATCTATTCCTATAAGCTTTTGAAGTGATAATCATTAAAGAGAATGGATTAATGAACCGTTTGTTTAATTAATTCCCTCTGAATCAATAAATCATCAGCATCTTGTTGTTAGCACAAGCATATTCTCTTGAACCTTTTGAACATCGGTCAGAGGTTTTCATACTTATGATTGTTAAATTTTCTGTCTAAAAACTGTAATAATCATATTATTTTTTGTTTATGCTCACCACTATTCAAACTTTATCACTATGTGAAGTTTTATAGCAGCCCTCTACGTTGGGATTAATATTATTCAAAAGGTTGGGCATTATAGTGTTACATCTGTTTTATTCATTGGTCTTCCAAACTAAAAAAAAAAAACCAACACAAGTATCTTAGATGCTCTAGCATTGATAGCTGACCACCATTATCTCATAGGTACAACACAAGTGACACCTTTATTGTGACTGTCTAGCACCAGGCTGTTTGGATGTTGCGGTTTTCAAACCGGTTTTGAAGCTACAGTTTTCTCAGAGAAAATACAGTGATAAGACGTAAGAGATCCTGGTACAAGGCGCTTTTGATGTTGTGGTTTTCAGACCGGTTTTGAACCTACGGTACAGGGCAGCTTTTGATGTTGTGGTTTTCAGACCGGTTTTGAACCTACGGTACAGGGCAGTTTTGATGTTGTGGTTTTCAAACTGGTGATAAGATGTAACCATTCCATGTACCATAACAAAAAATCGCTGCCAACACTTGTTAAAAAATAATTGGCCTGAGGACAACAGCCAACAAAAGGGAGAGGCCGTTTAGATGAATAGTCTTTGCCCAACCCACCCAGGTAAAGTAACACCTTCGTTGTGATAATTCAATATTATTTTAGAAATAAGAAGAAATGTCTAATAAATAGTTTATATTAAAAACAATAAAATAAATAAATTATTGAAATTAATAAATTTAACATTACTATAATTTATTAAAAATATGATTAAAATTACCAATATAATAGAAATATCATTATTTACGATGTTTATCATCATGGTGAATAACTTTAATTAAGAAGGTCTAAAACAGTAAAATTAAAGTATATTAATAAATTTAAATTGTTATCATTTATAAATAAAAATAAAACAACCATATAAATTACAATATAAACAAAATTTTATTAAATTATGTAGGCATAATCGTAAAACGAAATAATTTTATAATAAAAGTCGTCCTTACATATCTTCGTTATATATGTAAATTAAATTATTTTAAGTGATTGTAAATGAAATGTTATAACCTTGTAATTGAAGCGTTATTCTAGTATATCGTAATTTTTTTAAAAGCTATTTCACTATCCATTGAACTGTACTATTTAATTCACCATTAAAACGTCCAGAAAAACATTGATTAAGTTTACCAACTACTGTCCTATTTAATTGAACGTCCCAAAAAAGACCGATTAAATTTACAGACTCTGAAAAGACTGATTAAATTTACCGATTCTGAACACGATAGCGCTAGTAAACCAAGCAATCTAAATGAAATGATAATCTTCAAAATAAGAAAGATGAAGGTGTCATTCAATTGTTCACCAAACTGCCCCACTAAATCCACCTTTTATGAAACCTCTGAATGCAAAAACTCATGAAATGTAGATCAACTTCAAAATAAACAAGTGGGGCACCTAGTCTCTACCCTAAGTTGGAGGAACGGGGAATTGGAGTTGATTGAGTACGGCAATATGAGACATTGAGGAACATAATTCAAAATAGGAGATGTTTTGAGACCGGTGAAAGCAGGAAAAACATAGCGAAAGGTGTGTATGTTGTGGTTATCTAATAATGTTAAACATGTGTGGAGTCTTTTATACAGGCATTAGTGTGGGAGGCAGTGTGCTGAAGGTGCAAGAGATAGAGTATGCTCGCTGTGGAGGTTCTTTTCTCTAGCAGATTGCAAAATTTATTTTCAAAGATATTTCAAGTGTTAGATCAAAATAAAAATTTGAAAGACCACTAAAAACATAAATCTTAAAATAAGATTGCAGAAATGTACAATCTGCAGATCAATAATAAGCATAAACATGGCCATGAAGCACAATTCCTCCTTGACTACAAAAATTTTGGTATTGGATTGAAATCAGATTGATTGTTATTGAATCGATGGCTTCTTAGGAGCTCCTTCTGATGTCTGTTCCACTACAGTGCACAAACTTGGATTTCCAGATCAAACGTTGTCAACACCAATCACAGCATGCAAATATTTGAAACAAAGAAGTTGAGAGTTATATTCCTTACCTGAGGCACGGGAAGCTAGTAAATTTGCTTGGAAAGGACACCATGCAAGAGCTTACAGCAGCTTGGTGCTTGTCATATCAATAGAGATACACTGGCAAAGACAGATGTTGTAGATTCGGTTAAGCTCTGTGCTATGAACCATGAACCTCACTAGTTGATCCAAAAGTTCAAATTGACAAACTGAATACATATAACAGAGATGGTGTTTAGTGACTATTTGGCTCACTGGTTGATCTCAAAGTTCAAATTGACGAACTGAATACATATAACAAAGATGGTGTTTAGTGACTATTTGGTGCACCACTGCATTGAAGTAGCCATAATAAAATTATATATATATATTACCAAATCAATTGATAACCTGTTTTTCTTTGAGATTTGAAAATAAAGCAATGATGCAGATAGATGCAAGAGCAGCAGAGAACATTTTTGTATCTATTCATGATGCATGATCAACAAAGACCACTTGATAGTGTATAAGAATGATAGTATTCAACATCTAGCCAACAAAATAAGAGCACAAAACAGTAAGCCGAAACCTGACAAGTTCTTGGAACCTTCCCTAGAAAAGAACCGTTCTTACAATAACTTGTGAATTTAGAGGGATAAACTGTTGCAACTTGTGAATTTAGAGTAATAATAGTAGAGGGAACAAGCAGTAGCCGAGACTGGTGAAAACAAGAAAAACATATTGGAAGAAGGCCTAAGCTCTTCAAATTGCTTGCTCAGTCTCGCTGGGCTCGAGGGAAACTAAAATAGCGAACCCAAAATATGGCATCAACAGCAATGAACCTGTAAAATAAGCAACAATGATTACTTAGTCAAAACAAAAATCAACTATAAATGTTTAATAGGTGCAAGACACAGACTATGCTTGCTGTGGAGGTTATTTTTCTCTGGCAGATTTGAACTTTATTTTCAAAGATATTTCAAGTGTTAGATCAGAATAAAAATTTGAAAGGCCACTAAAAACATGAATCTAAAAATAAGTGCAGAAATGTACAATCTGCAGATCAATAATAAGCACATGGAGGTGTTGCTTTTATGTTTTTGAGATTGAATATTACATTTATAGCTTGAATTGTAACCTAGACAAACATAGACATGAAGCACAATTATTCCTTGAGTGCAGAAATTTTGGTATTGGATTGAAATCATATTGATTGTTACTGAATCGATGGCTCCTCAAGAGCTCCTTCTAATGTATGTTCCACTACAATGCACAAACCTAGATTTCCAGATCAAAAATTGTCAAGACCAATCACAACTTGCAAATCTTTGAAACAAATAAGTTGAGAGTTATATTCCTTACCCGACGCACATGAAGCTAGTGAATTTTCTTGTAAAAATTGTTCCACCCAAATAAATAGACTTTATGTTCAAAATGGAAAGCCTAAAGTTAATTAAGATATTTTTTAAATCATATAAATGGTTAACTATGATTTTTTTTAAAATCATACAAACAAATACGATATGATATACAATATCTTAATCTCTTTGGAAAACATTGGAAAGCGTCCACTCCAGATGAATTAGAGGCGACAGGAAGGTGGAAATAATAAAAACATGCATTACGATGAAGGTGGAAATCATCAAAACATGCATTACGCCACCTGTGAGTATCTAAATCTCAATTCTAGTGTTTAATGTTTGAGACTAGAACGAAGGTTTCACCTATTTCACCATGGTAGATATAAGCAGAGCTGACATGCAAGGCAAGGAAAATTTGGAGAAATCCAACAAAACCTGCATGTTCTACACCCTATTTTGACCAATTTCTATTTCCACCAATTGCAATTGCAAGAATGAAAGAAGGAAAATAATTACATTCTCAAATCCCTTTCTTTGCCCTGATTTCCCTTAAGCTGAAAACTTTAAGGAATCTCTTACTCAAAATTGCTTAGGATTGTGTTTGATGTAGCAATAACATTAATGAATCTTGAAATTTTTTCATGGTTAATAATTTTACTATGATGTTTTTTTCACAGTAATTCTTTTTTACAGGGTGCATGTGCTATTTGTAGAAATTTTTAGCGAACGCAATTGCACAGAGAGCTTTGTCTCGCCAGAAACTCTATCTAGCATGAAGAGTTGCTACACTTTGTCGTTGTCTTGAAGCCCATCAACCAGACTTGAAAAATATTATTTCGACGGAAGGATGAAGAATAATAGGGAATGGGCTTGGTAATTTAGTATTCTTTACACTAGGTCCATGCTCACTAGGAAGAACATAATTCTATACAGGAGATTCCAGGGCAACAAACCTCTCACCTTTTCCCCTCTAAAGCAGTAACACATAAGAGGATGCACGCATTCCAAATGTGGTTCTGTTCCAACTGTGGTTTTGTGTTTCTATGTTGCAATATTTAAAGTTGCAGATGGACACATTCTAACTGTGGTTCTGTGTTTTTGCATTGCAAGATTTAGAGGTTCCCATAATGTCATGAAAATAAACCATAATTGATTGCATTCATTGAAATGTGTTGTAGTTATGAGATCGACCACTTCCTCACTGTCTTGTCTTTTGCTCACAGGGGATGATGTTGAGGTGCAACACAACATACACAAGTACATGAGAAACTTCTTCGAATTGTAGTTAATTATTAGCCCCAAGTTGTCCAGATGTACCTATCGTTGCTACAGTCACCACACTCCAGGTATGTAGATCTTCTCATCTTAATTCTAAAGGAGTATTCTTAGAAAGAGGCTATAAACAAATAGGGAATCATAATATATTAAAAAGAAAATGTAACTAACTAATAACATGTAACTAATTAATTATTGCCAAGCCTCTTCCTCATATCCATCTGTTACTTCTTCTCTTTAAACCCATGGAAATCTGAATATCCATCGATCTATTCTAAACCTGTGGAAACTTGTTTATAGCTAATAGCCAAGTCTTGAAGACTAAGTAAATACCAGACTTGTTTATATCTAATAGCGAGGTCCTGAAGACTAAGTAAGTACCTCCTTGAAATGATGGGTGGTTGGGTGGAAATTTTAGTACAACTAATCCAATTAAAAAAATAAATTGTATTTTATAAAAAAATTAAAATACCCTAGTATCAAAAGGATAAAAAAAGCTTTGGAATGCAAGAATCGAACTCCATGAACTACATGAAATAAGACAACACTATATTAAATTAAGGTACGAAATAAATTTAAGAATTCATTTCCAAACATTAAATATCACTCATATTAATGATTACACAGTTCAATTTGCAGTGCAGTTGATGGCATGTAAATTGTTGCGAAGGTGCAGAAACGAGTGACCAACAACAATAATAAAGTAGCAGACCATCTCCAACTAGATAATCTCAAATCTCAAAAAGCCAAGATAGAACAGAACTTATACAAAGGTTTAAAAGGCATTAAAATACACAGTCAATTTTCAGGGTTTAGCTATATGTCTTTGGATATCTATGCAAAGACTGAAGATTGTTCTACTATTGAACCAAGTTCAGAGCTATATATTTCTAGAGAAATGTATTTCTAGTACAACAAATGACCAAAATTGCATGAAATATATAGGTATAATTGATTAAAGTCCCAAGAAATCATGTGTTTTAAAACTAATATTTCATTGGAAACAATGAAGAGTGTGGAACATTCATGCTCACAACAAACATAAGTAATTACAATCATAAACTTGATGAAAGAATCTTGCTATTTCTAACCATTTTTATGTTACCTCACTTTTTTTTATTCATCAGGAGATGGAGCTAGTCTTCTCATGACTGAGTGACTAAACAAGTGTGAAGGGATATGTTGTCCTCGACAAAAGAATGAAACTAGAGTGTATATGTATGAAGAGTCTAGAATGGGAGTGCATGAATCAACAAAAGAAATACAGAAACCACAAAATTACAAATATGCAAGATGTAGTCTGAGATGAAAGGTCTCTACAAAAGGGCGGTAGAACATGTTGCAACTTGTTGGACAAAGCGCATAGAGCCAGATGTCAAGCTAGAAGTTTGATACAACAGGTCTCTGCAAAAGGGTGGTGGAGTTGCGCCAGGTAGAACATGTCGCAGCTTGTTGGACAAAGGTCATAGAACTAGATGTCAAGCCAGAGAGAGAAGTTTAATGATGTCAAGCTCGGAGAAGTTTAATAAACATCAAGTTGGAGATGAGAATTTTAATAAACATCCTGGAAGGGAAGTAAATACAAACATTAAATGTTAGTGAAGTAATGCTAGCATTACTTCACTTGAAAATAATGTCATGTTCATGTAATGCTCATATCGTAAAGCTCATATCCTAATGCCAATGCCAATGTGCAATGTGGGCCTCTTCCGGGCTGACCTCGTGAAGAGGCCAAATAAGATGGTGAACTAAAACCTTCGTTATCAATAAATGTGGAAAACACAAAATTTCGGTTAAAAGTAAAATGTCATTGAAGCTTTAACTTAAACCAAAGTTTTTGTCATCGATTTTTGTGTAGAGATTAATGACAAAGCTTCAACTGATTACTATCGTCCCTGCGAGCCCCGAGGGCAGGGACTAATAATAATAATAATAATAATATTCTTTTTTTTCGAAAAAAGAAGAAGATGGTACTAAAATAAATATTTACCTAAAGTATTCTTTATATTT
>APFE030667123.1:0-19373 GCA_000404065.3 Pinus taeda | reverse complement strand
CCATCAAGTACAACATCTGTAACATTTAACCATACCAGAAACATAATGCCAACAATGTTATGGCTACAAATAGAGGTCCTGAGATGAAGGAAATTAATGGTTTTGGACTGACCACATGTACAAGCAAATCTGAAGGTGAAAAGCAATATGGAAATGATGTTGTTGTAATGTTGTGAGGTCACATGCCCAGTTCCTCTATGAAGCAATTCATGAAGTATATTTGGAATTCCCATGGTGTGGATTCCATATGCCTGAATTTCCTTCCTTTACGGTCTTCACCATTCCATGTAGAGGTTTGCTTATATCAATGCATTGCATTCCGGACAGTCTCTGTTGCAGAGGAGTAGAGATGTCAATGCATTACATTCCAAACTATAGAAGAGATCACAACCATGCTTGCTCTTCGGATGCCTAGTACATTAAAAATATTCTAATTCCTGGTGCCTATTGCCATGTTCAAATTGCCTAACAAATGGCTGCCATGGGTATAAATAGGACCTGTTGCATGTCACTAAGAATGAGGCAGAATCCCCTACTGCAGCCTTTGAAATGCTTCATCATATATCTTCGATATCAGAAGAAAACAGTTGCATTCGCATTCCTATGCATCTAGTAGGTTGTGATGATTGGACCAAGCAAAGTAAAAACTGCCAAAGAATCAGTGTTGCAGGTGGAGGCTATCAGTTCTATAAATTTATGGAGGGATTGTTTTCGTTAGGAGTTGTGGGAATGATCTAATGAAATTCGTGGTATATAGTACATGCAATTCAATTCCAAGTCTAGGCTCCATAGAATAAACTGGGACCACTGATCTATGCAAACAGGTGGTAGGAAAATGGATTTAGAGAACATCACAAGTAGCACCAACATCAACGCGACTGTATGTCTGCTAGTTAATTTTACAAATTCTTTATTTTTGTTTTCCTTTTCTGGGTCATGCTTCAAAAAATTTCCCTGCAACAAAACCATATGTTTAAAAAAATGATATCCTGGATTTATGATTAAAATAATTTCTTATGATGCAAAAGCATCCTAGACTTATTGTGAAACTATTTACTTATGATGTAAGAAAGTAGTAGAAGGTGGAGAAAAGGGCCATCACATCCTAATTAGAACCTAGAGTGGAACCTAAATTTCCAATAGGGCCTCCATAATCTTTAGTAAGAACTCGAATGCATTGGAAGGATAAGGAATGGAGCTCGTGCTGCATGAAGAAATGGCGACGGCTAGGGTTCTGCCCTAGCCCCCATGCAGGCCAAACCCTTCCGTGATCCAGCTTCTCATGGCCGAATTAACCTCATCAAGCTTCGATTCTAGGCATTCGTCCTCGGGGATGGTCGATTAGATCCTTTCGACCTCCCCTCACAACTCTGACATTTGTATTTTGCAGCTCATTTCGTTTCAGTTGTCTTCCTCCCCTGGTGCATCTGAGTCCTCCGTGACGGCGATGGCTACCCTCCTGGAGTTGATCTGCACAAATTAACTTCAGAATTGTGAAAACCTTAGTTAAAAGAGGAGGCTATTTTCTTAGGAAAACCAGTACATAGTTCGATGTGCAAAATATTCAAGATATCCCTTTTCAAATGTCTCCATGTTCAGCATTCTATGTATATACAAATATTAATTGCTACAACATTCAACAGATACAAACTATCAAAACTGTATATCTAAAACCATATAGAAAGCATATAATGGGCCAAAGTATCCATGTGCACCGAGCAAAAATAGAGAATCCTTGGGACCTCTTGTTCAGTATAGGTACATTCCCATCAATTCTATCCATCCATATGCACTCATATCATAAACAAATCCATTTTTATGGCTAGAAGGAAATGGCAGTGGAACACACTTACGAGCAACCTGAAACATTAAAAGCCCTAACGTTAAAACCATAAAATTTATTGGTCGAAACCCTAAAGGTCAAGAATGAAAGCCTTATAAGTCTTTGCAGAACCCAAATGGAGGTAACCACTAACTTGGTGGTGTTCTGCCTCCTCAGAGCCATTCCTCCAGCGGAGTTATGAGCGCCATGGAGCCAAACTAAAACTTTGAATAAAGATTCAAAGAAATAACCAGGTTTGAAAAAAATTGACATATCCATCAATCCTCGGAGCCTTTCCTCCAACGGAGTTACGAGCGCCATGGAGCCAAACTAAAACTTCGAATAAAGATTCGAAGAAACAACCAGGTTTAAAAAAATTCAACATATCCATCAAAATCAAGTATGTGAGAGGCGAGCATGGTGTTGCTTGTAACTTCTTGCTTCATTCATGACAGAAAATGCTGCCTGCAATTCCAAAGCAATTCCAATCAAAGGTACTTTGTAAGAAACAGGTTCTTCGACAACTCTTCCTAGCCAAGATGATGAGTTGCAACTGGACGAGTTCATTAAC
Source organism: Pinus taeda (assembly GCA_000404065.3). NCBI lineage: Eukaryota > Viridiplantae > Streptophyta > Pinopsida > Pinales > Pinaceae > Pinus > Pinus taeda. Next base: position 16,980 of record APFE030667123.1, on the reverse strand, counting down.
CATGCTAATGAAAGGGTAAGATGCATGCCCAACACGTACACCAACGCCCACACCTCAAAACTCGATTATGTCACATTCGAGAAAGATGGCAAGGATTTGGCATGTTCAATCAACTGGGCATGTTCAATCAATGGCTGGAAACACTCCAATCGTCTAACGATTCATCAGACAGAGGGGAGAGATGACACGAGGGCAAGGAGGGGATTTCATTTCAGAGGGAACGCCTTACGGCATAATAATTCTCATTAGTCTCCAATTAATTAACAAAAAAAAATCCAATTTAGAAGTAGTTTCTATGTTTATAAAATTACCTCTTTGTGTGTTTAAAATATTAACGTTAACACATTCCTACAATTATGGTATTTTTTAAGAGTTTATACTTTTAGTTACTCTATTAACTTTTACATATTTTACACTTCAACAATTAATTAATTATAATATGTAGTTTTATTTTAATGTATTCAATTTTTTTTCTAATTTAATATTTTTACATATTTTATATATTATTATTAATTTTAATTAAATTAAATATGTCAAATTTATATATTCATTTATTAATATTAGTTAAATAAAAAATTAAAATATATATTATTTATATAACCATTTTATAAACACATAATTTATAATTTATATGAATTATTATACTTTTGAGAAACCCACATACTTATTCAATTAGCATACATTATAACCATTTAACATGTATATAAACTTATTATATTTTACCATTTTATAAGCACATAATTTATAACCTATATGAATCATTATTCACATATGTTTTTGAACAACCTATATACATATTCAATTAGCATATATTATAAACATTTAAGATGTATGAGCTATTTTGTAAGTGAAGTTGTGCAAAAAACACTATATAGTAATTTAAATATTCATTTTTAAAAAGATAAAATGTATCCATATTGTTAGCTATTAGTTTGCTACTTGGGGAACTAAACCAATAGCATAAGTTAAAAATTTTAAAGTTATGTATTTTATAGTATACCAAATTGTCTCTCAAAATGGATGTAAAACCAAAAACCAAAATAAACCATGATTTGACAAAGATGACAATGACTACATTATCATAGAATTTTTCTTGAATGATTTGGATCACTTCATCATTCAATTGGGGAGTCCACCAAAGTCAGTGGATGGAGCTCATTGCCACTGTTCAAGGAGAAGTCAAAGTTTGCCAATGTTTTTGTTAGAATGTAGACCTTCCTAAGTCTATCAACCTTTTCCATTAGTTTTTCCATGTAGATGGTCATTTCCTACTACGAATCTACTATGTTAATAAGAACTCTTCCCATGAGAAATTTAATATGCTATTAAATATTAATGGTTTGCATGTAAGAGGAGGTGCATGCTCTAGTAGAGTTTCTCACGCTAAGTATCCATTGCCTATTTAGAATAAACCTTCTATCTTCTTAGACTTTTTCTTCCACATCAAATATTAGTCTCTGGACCACTCCAAGGATAATTTCTTTGTCTTGGGTCATAGAATCTCAAGTTGTTGAGTGGGCTTTGGTTTAGCCAATAGAGGGGGAAGCATGGTTAGGGGCAAGGGTGGGACTAAGTCGTGCTCTTCTAACTCCATGGTGAGAAGAGGAGAGGCAACATCTTGCCATGATCTAGGGACACCAAAGAGGGGATGAACTGAGTCTACGATCCTGGGGATGGAAGGTGAAATCAAAGATAAAGCTTAGATAGGCAGGAGAGGTGAAAGAGAGATAGTAGGTACTCTAGGAGGGGTGGCAAGGAGGGTGACTAAGAGGTTAAAGAATAATAACCCAACTTAACAATCAGTAGGGCACTCCTGAAAAAGAGACATTGGAGGTAGGGGATAAAATGAAGGGAAAAAAATCTCAAATTCAAGCCATAAAAAACACACCTAGAATTAGAAGTCCCAGATAGGGGATAAATATATAGAAGATGATACATCCACAACTCTTGTAGAACACTGGTAGAAACATGTCTACAAATAAAGGGTTGTACAGAACAAACATTACAATTACAATAAACGTGAGACTCCTTCATCAATTTTGCAACAAACTAGAGGTGGTATACCCTAGAGTGAGTATTTTCTAGCTAAAAAATATTGCAATCCTACATGCAACGACAATTTTATTGCAGTATTAACATTGAGTTTCCTTCCTTCCAACACTACAATATTTGAAAAATAACATGATTGTAAAATGCGAGGAGTGCCCACAAGAAATAGTGGCATGGAGCATAATAAATTGCAACGAGAGCTTCAACCTTCCCTTTGGTATCTCCATCACTCCATCCTCTGTCATGATATTCAATTTCTTCCCCATTAATCACCATAATCATTTCTTGAGTGCTCCTACATTCAGAATTTAGAACAAATTATCCTTCACCGGACTCCCATGCAGTGAAGGTAATCATTAAAATTCCTTCCCACGAACTAACCAAATTACCATATAGGTGTAGTTGTATGTTAGGCCATGCATAGTGCAATTTGATGGGATGACTACCACCCATATTAAATAGATTCCCATCATGTCAATACAAGGAGGTCGCCCCACTAGATGTGTGCCCACATTGGGGAGCTCTGTCCATTTACATAATTTCTTTGCATATGTTTCTTAGTGCGTCAAGAAGAGGATGAAGCCAATTTTTTTTCCAGCATATCTTCTTTATAGCGCAAACCTTTGTTGGTTAGTTTTTCTTCCAACTTATTTCTAGTTATTTGTATATGTAATAGTATAGGGGCTACTATTACTTTTAAGAGGACTTTGATTCTAATTAAGCCTGCCATTAGTCTCTAATTATTATAGACCTTGGGGGAATTCGATCCATTTTGTAGTTTTTTTATCATTAGAACAATAGTTTTAGAATCCCCTTTAATTACAATTTTTGATAATTAAGATGTTTGGCTATTATTGGGCCTTGCTCTAGGGATGAGAGTTCTACCATATTATTAGTATCAGTTCCTAGATTTCCAACATAAATGTGAATAATGTGTCCATTATCATCTCTAAATATCCCTTCAAAACTAGCAAGGCCAAGATCACCCATAGAGGCCCCATCAAAGTTTAACTTTAAGAAGCTAGCAGGAGGTGGTTGCCACATTATAAATTTTAGGAGAAGTTTCCATGCTCTATTCACTATAGCACTTGTAGAAGGTCCAAAGTCCCATTCTTTAAGTGTTGAATGAATATTGGTTCTATTCCAGTTTGATTGTTTGAAAATTATGTCCAATCCATACCATATTTCTAATGCCAATCTATAATTGTTAGGTAGATGCTCAATTGTTTCTATGCTTTCCCAATAGAGGCTACATCTTGCTAAACCTTGAAAACCCTTTTTATGCAGATTTCCCAGGTTAATTTTTTTTTTCATGAGAAGCCAAAGAATTGGGCCAAATTTTGGAGTCCCATAGCTTTCTCCATTTACTTTTGTTGGGGTTTCCTTTTCTACCAACTACTAATCTATAAGCCTCCTTTAGGATGAAAGATCCTTTAGGCCAACGCCCTTATGGGAGGATATCTTTCCCAGATTGGATTTTAATTCTTTTTTTTCCAATTATATTGTGATGGCTTCCTATGTTTATAATCTATATTCACAAGCCACTGTGTGCACTTCACCCACTACCATTGTAATGCCTCCCTCCCATATTTACCCAATTTCACTGGCCTGCCAGTTTAAACATGAGATAAAGAGTTACTATGATATGATTCGACCTCCAAGCTTTAGTTATGGAAGTGGGCCTGACAAACTGAACACATAGTAGCATCCTTCAGGGCTACAAGACAATCAAGGGGCTAAAGGACCAACCTAGGTGACCAAAACCTGAGCTCGAGCTACTTTTGTTACAACGTAACCCCCAATCGGATTCATGACAAGGCCTAGGTGCAATTATAGGACTCCAATTGCATGCACACCACTGTCTCCATGCCACTATGACCCAACTTGCTTAGTTAAAAAGGTGCGGTCCCAAGATCTGAGCCACCTTTCCAGGCCAAGCTCTAGACCACTGTCCAAGATTTCTTGTAACTTCTAAGAAGGATAAATGACATAATGACAAGGATAAACATATAAAATTGAGTCAAAAACTTGACTTAGATAAATGAGAATATACTAGGAATTTCGTCAAACACATGGTAAACATTTAAGTTATAGGTCATGAATGCATATATGAGTTTCAATATTTGTTCTTTAGCTGTGAATCATCAAGAAGGCCTAATTCCCTCTCAAGTAGTTGCAGAAACATTTGTTAGCCCATGCATTCATTAACCATTCATTAAATTATCAAATCATGAACAAGAGCCATAACTAGAACATATTATATAACCATGCTTATAACCAACATATAATCATAATATTAACCATGAAAAAACAACCATCAAAGCCACATAGTAAAAAGTATAAATACTCATAGAGTACAATAAAAAATAGCTCTTATTAACTTATGCGAAAGGCAACAAAGTCAAGGACTTCCACATACCACATGACCATAGATTAAGTTGAAACAAATATTTCTTTCAGCCAATCACCCTTGTGTCATATTGCAAGCATGTATGTGGGATATCATGGGAAAAATTGAGACATAAACAACCAAGGGAATCTAGAGGTTAAATCACTTCCACCCTCAAACTATCGTGATCTTTCCAAAACTAGTCAAGAGATCACAAAACCAAAACAATATTAGATACTTTGAGACATTTGTCTGTCTCCAACCACCTATCAAGGGCTTCCTAGAGAAAACCATATCCACCCCAACCCATGACCTTGGTCTTATTTTATTTACATGGAAACTTAACCACGGGCTGTTACAACATTCATTGTTTTTGAGATTGAGGTTGCACCCAAAATTGTTGGACCACTACTCCATATTGCGATATCAAACAAGGTTTCCACTCATTCAACTCTCCATTTTCGATTTTCGATCATTTCTACTAAGAATCCTCCCAAAAGAGGGCTAAATTTCCATCCATGATTTCCCAAAAAATTGTGTGATTGAATCAAGTATTTATTCTTCTAGGCTGAATTCCAAAGATGAGATCCCTCAATTCCAGCCCCCATCAAAATTAGAAGACTATCAAATATTCCCGGCATGTATTTTTCTTTCCATACTTTTCTCCCTAAAGCTTTTTGGCTTTTAAGCCTCAACCACCAAGTTTTGGCTCCTAGTGATTGATTGAGGATTTTAGGGTCTTTCAAGGAAACCCTTATCCTGATTGTAGATTATCAAAGCCTTCTTACATGATTTCTCAAGCCAACCTCTCTATCTATGTTTACATAGATGGACATCAGGTTAGTTACCAAAATTAATTATTAAAGAAAAACTCGGAAAATCGGATGGTGCATACATGGAATATTCAACTTCCATGGTTGTAGTACCTGAGATAATATGATTAAGGAAATATTTTAGCATGGATCTATAAGCTAGTCCTTTCTTGTCATCCCAAGTTGTTGTATGACATAAATTAGTTTGTACATAATGATAATGGACATAGCAATATTGAGGAGAGGAAAGTAAAATTATATTATGAAAATACTCAATTTTTTTCTCCTATCTTAGCTTAAAAAGATAGCAACTTTGAATATATGTCTCATCATTAAATGTTAGTTGGTGCATACCAGGATATCCTTTGAGTTCTTTTAAAAGTATGATAAACAAGCGTTGAACAAAGCATTTAAATTATACAAATATCCTAGATGAGGCCTCGAAATATAAATATAAGTGTAGAGGTTTTTCATATAGGACTTCATTGTGGTATCTATTAAGGAAAATCTAATCATGCCTTCCTCAATTGAATGCCCTTAAAAACTAAGCCTAAAACTACAAGAAGCAACACTTATTTTATAAGATAAATTGAATTTAATATTTAAAAAGAATGAAATCTCTTTTTCCAATATTTTCCCTAGTTCTCTAAAATCACCAATTGTTTTATCTTCATTGGTCCTTGACATAAGACACTTCACACTTGGATCAATGAAGTGCCACTAGTTCTAGACTAACCATAAATTCATATTATGACCTTGTCCAAGGAGTTTCATAACATTAAATTCATTATATATTCTTCATGGAAGGCAGTATGAATGAATTTCAAATTTCAAATAAGCGAGACTTTCAAATTTCAATTTTAGAAAAGAAACTCAATATCTTGCTTAATCTCTCATTGTACTATGAAAAACCATTTAGAACACAATTAGATATCACACTTTGTTGTTCATGAAGAGTATACGCACTCATACAAGTCTCATGGATTTGGATAGAAACCATTAAATTGACATATTACTATTGTGGATTATAGATTATCATAAAAAGTTTTAACCTCTAGGGTTTTGATGTTCATTTCTGGAACCTTGTCCATTTTCTCTACAAATAAGGACACGACATATTTGAGATTGATCTACTTCTAGGAAAACCTTCCCTTTGAGTGCATTCTTGAAGGATGTGGTTCAATTAGGATTTGGGTTTCTGGAACCTCCATGCATGCTCAAATTAAAAATTATTTTTGAATATTTTGTCACACCATAATCTTCTATTCATTGAATGTCTTCGAGTACGTTTCATGCGTATTCCAAGACTTGGAACAATACTGGTACCATACTCTTTTAGATCATCTGATTCAGATTTCTTACTAGATCCAAACCTCGAATCTAGTGAACAAAAGTCGTCCCTCTAAGACTCGATAAAAATATGAAGTTGAATATACTTTTCACTATTGATTACCATATCTTGTGTAGATCTTGTTGATTTTGGAGTGATAGTCTCCATATCCCATATTGTTTGAGCTACCCCAACTTTATCCACACCTCGATCTACTAATAGAGATAGACATAATCATTGAACAAACCCCACATCCCTAAACACCATGGGAATTGAACAAAAACCAATGAAATGATAGATATGGTCATAAGCATGTAAGATCTTGCGAATAACAAGTCCTGCCTGAGATAAAAAAAACCAGAGTTCGAGACCCCACTTTCTACATTATGAAGATCTTTCCTGCTACTTTGAAACAAATGAATCTCTCTGAAGGCTTCTCCCCTAGCTCATTTGGCCACCATTGACGCCCATCGGTTCACTAGAAACTAGCTACACATTTCTCCAATAGAAAGCATAAGCTCAGATGTGGATGCTTCAACATTGTAGAGCAGAACCCTAACGTTATTTTCCATTGTCCAAAAAGGCACTCCACCCTATCATATTAATTATGTTTTTATTTATGTTGTATTAGATTAATATTGAATATATAAAAACATATACTACATGTTTTTCAATTTATCATATATTTTTTAAATTAAAAATATTTTTTATTCATCGTATTATTTTATAAACCCTACATACATACACATAGGGAATTCAAATCTATGGCAATAGATAGACTCATTTATATCATAGGGATGCTTTTGCAATTTCTTTTAGGAGCTTCTCTCAAGGACACAATATTGCCATACTATTTTTCTTACCTTTTATAGGTTTAAATAATTTATATGATGTTAGAAATACAGTTGCATCTCCAATTTTGGGTAACATGGCTAAATTTATTTAAAAGTGATTGAAATGTTCTTAAATTAAAATATTAAAATAAGACCTTTATGCTAATTTTAAAAATATAAATGACCCTGCGACCTCCCAATGACAAGGACAAGGTGCTTTAGAAATGGGATTTGGACCAATTATACCAATTAATCTAACAGTCAGGGTTAAATATATATTATTATAATGGTTTCTAAGTGCTTTAAGAATGACATGTTAACCAATCTTGTGACCTCCCAATGACAAGGACAATGTCAGGGTTAAATATACATTATTATAATGGTTTCTAAGTGTATTAGCAATGAGATGTGGACCAATTGATCAAACTTTCTAGGCTAAATATATTGTTATAGTAATTTCTCACTTTATTGCGCGGAATAGCCCAGTATGGGGTTAGATCTCACATAAACATGTAAACAAACATAAACATGTAAATGTAAATGTAAACATTTAACATGTAATGTTTAACATTTAACATTTTTAATTTAATGTCAACCCTATTTTAAATCAATCTAATTATTGTTATGTATAAACACAATATAAATTTAAAATATAAAAGCCCTTTTTATATTTAGTCCATAAACCTCTTTATATTTAAAGAAGACTCAAAGAAGAGGTTTTATTTAGGTGAAGCCTATGGGCGAGATACCATTTTAATATCATGGGTGAAATACCATATTTATAAAAGAGGTATGGTAAGTTAATAAAAATATAAATAAACTAGATGTATGGTAAATAAATAAAACGTTTTTTTCTATTTACTCCATAATTCACTTTATATTTACGAACACTCAAAAAAGATGTTTTATTTAGGTGAAGCCTATGGGCAATTATTATTAATACCATGCAAAAAAACATCATTAACCCTAATATCAATATTAATAAAAATGAAGATGGCACATGGTATTGACCCATGGTATTGAGAACCAATGGTATTAACCCATAGTATTTTACGTGGAATGTAGCCTATTTAAAGCAAGGAATCAAATATTTTTTCACTCTATGCGAGGTTGCATATCAGGATATTTGATCCATCTTGACACTTGGTAGGCCTATGTAAAGCAAGGAATCAATTTTTTTTTCACTCTATGCGAGGTTGCATATCAGGATATTTGATCCATCTTGACACTTGGTAGATCCAGAGTAAAATCGATCTTTACAAGTTAGCGATGATATCTATGAATTTAGTTCTTTTACCCTTTAGAAATTAAAGGGATAATTATAAATAATAATAATATATATGTCAATTATGTTTTTAGGGTGGATGAGAAAAGCCTAACCCTGAGGGCATTGAGGAGAAATGACCCCGTGACCTCCCAATAACAAGGACAAGGTGCTTTAGCAATGGGACTTGGACCAATTAAGCTAACCGTCACAGTTAAATATATATTATTATAATGATTTCTAAGTGCTTTAACAATGAGAAGTAGACCAATCTCGTGACCTCCAATGACAAGGACAAGGTGCTTTAACAATGGGACTTAGACCAATTAAGTTAACCGTGATGTTTAAATATATATTATTATAATGGTTTCTAAGTGTTTTAGCAATGAGATGTCGACCAATTGAGCTAACTTTCTAGACTAAATATACTATTATAATAATTTCTCACTTTATTTTTAAAAATTTTGAATTTTAATATTAAATCTTAAAATTTACTTAGAGAAAAAAAAACTAAAATCTCCTAATTTATATAGAGAAAAAAAATTATTTCCATCATTTAAAAGAATAATAATAAAAATATTAGCAAAAAAAAAATCATTATGCCTCTAAAAATCTATCATTTACAAAATGGAGAAGTGAACTTTATTTGTTATTTTATTTTATTTTAATTATAATGCACTGTGAGTATCCATGGTATGAGCATTATGGTTGTGGGTATCTATGGTATTTTAATATAAAAAATTTAAATATAAAAACGAAAATAATAATATTTTTAAAAAATAATATATATATATATATATAATATAAAGATATATAAATTAATTTGAGAATCCATTTTATAAGGTGTATGAGTTATAATTATCCATGGCATGAGCCTTATGGGCTTGTTTTATCCACAAGTGGGTTTCCCTAAATAAAAAATATAATGTAGTGCAGACAATTCAATACCAAAAGGGTCAATTGGGGGGACATTTACCCTATAATCCATGAATCCACAAGTGGGGTTCCTTAAGTGAAAAATATAATGTAGTGCACGCAATTCAATGCCAAAGGTGTCAATTGGGGACATTTACCGTATAATATTGGGATATTATGGGATATACGTATTCAAATTATCTGTGTGAGTTTCGGTTTTGAATTGAGATATAAATAACAATAAAGTGGCAGAGAAAAATAAATTACAGACCCAAACTTGTTTTTACAAAAATATTAGAAAAGAGATGGCTAATGCTGCGGATGAAAATCAATTTCCACAAAGAGACGGGAGACTGCGGCAGCTTCCACCTCGAAGGGAAGGGCAAAGGCAAGGGTCTGGGCCGTGATCTCTTCAACAGATGGCTAATGCTGCGGACGGAAATCAATTTCCACAAGGAGACAGGAGACTGCGACAGCATCCACCTCGAGGGCCGGGGACGCGATCTCTTCAACCAGGACAAATACAATGTAATGTAATGTATTGCTTTTCTATGGAAAGTTATGTATTGTTTTGCCAATCCCTGCATACACATCAGCAAACATCCATCGCAGATCCATCGCGGCAATACGCAAAGTTGTGTATTGTATTACTTTCTTTGTATGCAGATCCATCACGACATGAAGCAAAGTTGTGTATTGTATTACTTTCTTTGTATGCAGATCCATCCGGACATGAAACAAAGTTGTGTATTGTCTTACTTTCTTTCTATGCAGATCCATCGGGACATGAAACAAATTTGTGTATCGTATTACTTTCTTTGTATGCAGATTCATCGCGACATCAAGTACAAGTACAGATGACATTAATGCCTAGACCAGCGCACACAAGTTTTGGACGTCACGGTCAGGTTCCATACAATACTTGTATTTCATATCCACCCACTTTTGTTCCCCCTCCTCATGCGGCTCCTGTACATGGTCATGGTCTGTATAATAGTATTTCTTCTCCACCTGTTCCTGTCACTGTTCCGGCTAGTACTCCAATTCGTGAATGTGGGTCGGAGGGGTTTCCCCCACCTCTTCCTCATCATGATCATCAGGAAGAGGGACTTACCCGGCCTCAACACTATCAGGCAGAAACGCGTCCATCAAAAGGAGTTGCTCTTACCCCAGAGTTAACAGGACTCTCGCTGGAGAAAATGATACAGTTCCCAGTGCATTACTGGTTTAGCCCAGAAAACCTAAGGGAAGATAAATTTCTGAAACAGAATATGGATGCAGAGGGCTGGGTACCCATTTCACACATCATCACATTTCCCAGTGTGAGTATCTTAAGTAATTACTGCATTATATTACCATACATTTACGAAATCAATACTGGTATTGGAACTAATATATATATATGCACGTGGATGGATAAATGCATGATGCAGCTAGCAAATATTGAGCACATCAATTGCTCTCTAGTAGCGGAGAGTCTGCGAGATTCACCTAACGTTGAAGTTAGGGTAAATATGCATGCATGAGTTTATTCGCCTTTCTGTCTTTCTTCTATATCCATTCTATCCTATGATATGATATTATTATTTTAACAGATGGAAGACCTGATGATAAGGAAGCGCGATGACTGGTTCAACTATCTGCCGCAACGTCCCTAAATTCTGTTCAATTAATCCTCCGGGATTAAGAAAAGAGAAGCGCAAAAACTCTGCACGCCTTCTACATCGAAATAATCGTGGTTAAATGCTGTGTAACCTCTGGTGCTTATTGTTACTCTGCTTTGCTGCATGGAGTGTTCAATTCCTGTTTATTAAACCTAATCTCTGTTATAATTTATTTCAGGAACAGCGAACAAAGTAAGAGTGATGTTATGGTGGTTGCTGTATATCCACCTCCCTCTTTGTACATATATTTACTGAATTCATACATTACGTTACGCAGCACAACAGCCGGCAGTGGCATCTGGCAAGGGTTGGACTCTACGTGCGCCTTTCTTTAGGGCGTTTCTGGTCGATTCGTTCTCAAAGACACTGACAAGCTATACAAAATTGGTTGCCCAAAATGAGCGACGGCGTAAAACAGGGGGTACCCGCATTGCCCAAAATAAGCGTGGGCTTAAAGCTGGTGCTTATTGTTCGTCTGCTGCATGGAGTGTTCAATTCCTGTATATTAAACCTAATCTGATATAAGTTCTTTCAGGAAAAGCTAGCAAAGTTAGAGTTAGAGTGCTGTTAATGGTGGTTGCTGTTTATCCACCTCGGTCTGTCTTTCTACATATATTTACTGAATTCACACATTACGTTAGTAATTTCTAAATTTTCTTCCCCAAATTAATTTGATTCGAGCAAAGGGAAATGCCAATTTTGCTACCTTCAAAAATAACGCCAACCTATGAATATGGCAGAAGTCGTTTTTCTTGTAATTTGTTTCTTGAAATTACATATTCATAAGTCGTTTTTTTTGTAATTTGTCTCTTGATATTCATGGAGGTCTTTTCTAAGCGCAGGGACGTAAACAAAGACATTCACCACTCCACCGACCGGTCAGTGTTGCAGTGAATGCAACAGTAAAAAATTGTTTATATGATGTTTCAATTTCTGCCCACGCATTTTTTGATACTATTATCAACAGTTTGTTCCTATTTTTTGGTACTCTAAACAGTAAATGGTTTTTTTTTTTAATTTTATTTTTTTTCTTATTGCTATTTTTATTCCTTAGCCCTTCGTTGTAGAAGGGAGCATGTTAATGTGTGGATAATGGCGGCATAGACTTATTTCTGCTTTTTTTTTTAATTATAGATAAGTTATTTCCAAACAAGTTTTTGTAGGAAGAGACATTAATGTATGAATAAAGGTTGGAAAAATAAATGGTTGTATAAGCTCAAGTTGAAGCTTAGAAATGTTTTTGTTTGTGAAAGATTTGTAAATTAGTATTTCATTGTTTATTTTTATGTTAATTTGGTAGCTACACATCGTAAATTAGATGAGGGAGATCTTGTTTTTTGAATCTCTAATTTAAGAAGTAAAACATTGTGTTTTTAACAATTTAATCTTATGTGAGAAATACAACTATAAACTATGCAAGAAAGTTTAAAGGAGACAACTATAATGAGATGCAACTATGCAAGAAAGTAAGTGAATAAATATAATAACTAGCAATTGCACCACATGTTGCAATGGAAACACCCTAAGGCTGTAGCATGTTATAAGAAATTTTAGAAACTAGATAAATATTGAAAAGGAAGTATTTAATTGGATCATCCATATGAAGTTTTCTTTGACTTCTTATTAAGAGAATATTTTTACAAAGTTGGAAGGGATATAGCGAAGATTTTTATTAGTATTAAAAATGATGAGGAAAGCCATTATGGAGTAATTTACTATGTTTTTTACTCGATTTCATCATTTGCTTGTATACTAAGTAATAATAAAGCTAAAACGAAATCATAAATGTGGGCACATGACTTTTGTGGCCATGGTCTTAGAGCCTATCGATTATATGTGATGAAGTTGTTGAAATCTTGAGGATTCTCTATTGTAATATTCTTAAATTGATTGGAGGGCTCACTTTGGCTAGTTTGGATTCTTTTAAGCCATGAGAAATAGTAGATATATTATTCAATTTTCTCGTAACGGATACTAGGGTAAAATATGGTGTTCATGTATTTTTAATTGTTTATGTGTTATCATGTATTATAAAATGTATTTATTTCTATCTCACTTTTTACAACAAGTGGTTTCAAAGCCAAGATATTGTGGCTTGTACAAGGAGATATGGTTGCAAATGACAACATGTTGAGGGTAAAACTAACATAGAGAAGCCTGATTGGGATTTTATGTACATACATGATTATTGTATGAGAGGAAAGAGGTCTAGTAGGGTGATAAGCAACTAAATATTTAGATATAGGAAATAGATCTTACAAACTAATAACACCTTACTAAGATTATTTGCAATCAAATAAAATAAAAAATGAAAAATGAAAAATTATTAGAATTATTTTTTTATTAATAATAAAACTAGCTATTCAATTATACAAAATTCCTTCTATAGTGATATAAAAATAATCTGATTATTTTATTACTCTTAAAATTAAAATATATATATAATATATGATAAAATAATCTAATTATTTTATTACTCTTAAAGTTAAAAGAATTGACTAAATAAACAAAATTATATAGTTAAAAACCAAATCCATATTAAAAGCATTTACAAAATTACACCACAAATACCAAAGAGCCAAAACTCTTAATATGTATAATTTAAGAACCAAATTCATATATACATATTAAAAACCAAATTCATATTAAAAACATTTATAGAATTGCAATACAGATACCAAAATGTCATATTTCTTACTATAGAAATCTCTTATAGCCACAATGAGAAACAATGTGCACTATGGATTCCAACAATCTAATATGAAGTTTTGTTAAATATTTTAGAAAAAATAATCATAAAAATTGAAACGAAAAAATAATAAATAACAATGTGCATTATAATTTATGAAAAGAAAAAATAATAAATAAAAATATGTAATATAATTTATTACAATTTAATTTAGAAATTTCTTAGACATGAATAAAAAAAACAATAGAGAACAATAATAAAAATATTTGAAAAGAAAAAATAATAAATAACCATGTGCATTATAATTTATTATATTTAATTTAGAAATGTCTAAATTAAATTTCTTAGACATGAACGAACAAGAAACAACTAACAACTAGGAATATTCGAAAGAAGAAACAATATAAATCTGAAGAAAAAATAGAAAAATATATATATATATATAAACATTGAACTTTGATGATGGGTGTTGGCAGGAACTGCATGAGCATTATTTGGCCTGCAAATATCATGTCTTAACCCTGGGAAATTAGGGAGCCAAGTTGAGAAACATGATAGCTACAATAAGGCCATCTCAGGGATTCAAATATGATGCTAGAAGCTATGCTTTGAACTTTGATGATGGGTGTTGGCAGGAACTGCATGAGCATTGTTTGGACTACAAATATCATGCAAATGTAGTGCACCCAGTAGTACTTGACACATGCAAACCCAACTCTTCGGTTTGAACGTACTGTGAAATAACAGTTGTTGCATGTCTGAAACAAAATAGCAATGGGTTTGGATTATTTTGTAGAGTCTTGGATTAGTTTCTCCCTGCTATTTTAATTTGATTACTTGTTGAAAAGGGACAAAGCACATCCAAATCCAGAGGGGATGAAATTCACTGTTATACTGTTATCTATTTCCACTTTAGTAATCTACTTCCTTTCCTTACTGTCATGACCAAATACGACATCATATCCTTATTAATTGTCATGAATAATTCATTACTCAAGTTGTCAACTCTCCATACCAATGCCATTCCTTTGGGTGTGGAAGTTCCGAGAATGCATGTCATCCCACTAGAAGAGGCCATCAAATTGACCTTGGGTTGAGTTAAATCTGTTAGTACAATTTTTTTTTACAAATTGACCTTGGGTTGAATTAAATCTGTTAGTAAAATTTTTTTTACAACTACGCCATCCACTATAACCATACAACAACTATATCTATATGCATATAATTAATATGATTTTTAGGGAGCAGCTTGTAAGCAGAGGTTGCCAAGAGCTCAAGAACTCATAAAGTTAACTTCATAATGAGAGGAATTTCACAATCTAGTATGTTAAAATTAGTTTATACTGTCTCACCACTTTTCTCAAACTTACATTCCTATTTTCAGAGGAGTATGGTACGGAATTGAACGTTTTGCTAAGCAAATGTCGTCATGCCCACACTATTTTGTTATAAATGTGGGACGAAATGAATGTTGTTAAATAATGAATCCATACAGGTGATGATGGTTTTAGTAGAGGAGGAATGACCTGTTACTGAGTTTTGTGAACCCAACGTTTGGGACTACCAAGTGACTTCAACATTAGGGGATGCGACAATAGATATTCTTCAACCTTAATGATGTATCCATGAGCCATGAATAAGGACGACTTTAGCTCTAGATAATCTTAATTTCTCGAAATCTGATGCGTTGTCCATCATATCCCCTCCATGGTAGGACTTGATGCTGTTAAATAATGAATCCATATAGGTGATGATGGTTTTAGTAGAGGAGGAATGACCTGTTACAGAGTTTTGTGAACCCAACATTTCGGACTACCAAGTGAGTCCATCATCAGGGGATGCGACAATAGATATTCTTCAACCTTAATGGTGTATCCATGAGCCATGAATAGGGATGAGTTTAGCTCTGGATAATCTTAATTTCTCGAAATCTGATGCGTTGTCCATCATATCCCTTCCATGGTAGGACTTGATGTTGTTAAATAATGAATCCATACAGGTGATGATGGTTTTAGTAGAGGAGAAATGACCTGTTACAGAGTTTTGTGAACCCAACGTTTCGACTGCCAAGTGAGTCCATCATCAGGGGATGCGACAATAGATATTATTCAACCTTAATGATGTATCCATGAGCCATGAATAGGGATGATTTTAGCTCTGGATAATCTTAATTTCTCGAAATCTGATGCATTGTCCATCATATCCCTTCCATGGTAGGACTTGATGCTGTTAAATAATGAATCCATAAAGAAATTAATGTTGTCTGGGAGTAATAGATTTTGGCTATCAAACATTGGGACTACTTCTATCTTTCATTGTATTTAGAAATGCCTTTATTGAAGGAGTGGTGGGGAATCTGATCCATGTTGTAGTTGTTGATTGCATACTTGGTTGCATGGTTGGCATGGCTATCCGCTATTGCCTTGGCACAATTTGAGGTCGGTGAAGCTGAATTTGTAAAAGCAGCAAGTAGCAATATTCTTTATGTAGGAATTGCTTGGGTAGGAAATATAGAAATTTTTGTTACAAGCCTGTTAAGAGGTAGGTTCGATCTAGCGATTGGTGCCAAAGATGTTCTGCCTACCAATAGAGGTCCTGAGCTGAAGGAAATTAATGGGTTTGGACTGATCACATGTACAAGGAAATCTGAAGATGAAAAGGAATATGGTAATGTTGTTGCTATAATGTTGTCAGGTCACATGCCCAAGTCCTCTATGAAGCAATTCATGAAGTATATCCACCATTCCCATGGTGTGGATTCCATATGCTTGAATTTCCTTCCCTTAGGATCTGCACCAATCCATGCAGATGTTTTCTTATGTCAATGCATTGCACTCCGGGTAGTCTCTATTGCAGAGGAGCAAAGATGTCAATGCATTGCATTCCAGATAGTAGAAGAGATCACAACCATGTTTTCTCTTCGGACGCCTTGTACATTAAAAAGACTATCATTCCTGGTGCCTATTTCCATGTTCAAATTTCCTAACAAATGGTTACCATGGGTATAAACAGGAAAGTTGAATGTCACTGAGAAT
>APFE030667118.1:0-27976 GCA_000404065.3 Pinus taeda | reverse complement strand
TATAATATATAATATTTAGATAACTTAGTTTTATGTAAATTTATAAAATTGAATTGTGAATGACCTAAAAAAAATGTATTTTGGAAGAAGTTTTTGTGAACAATGTCCTTTTTATGAGGACCTCGTATTATGTTTTTGTCTTGACTAGTGTTAAAAAGAAAATGATCATTGCAAAGGTAAGAACTAATTCTGATGATCTTAGAAATGAAGCTAGATGTTGGTCCATTTCCAAATCACTTTGGGGTAAAAGAGTATATCATCTTTTTGATACTAAGAGGGTTCAAGTTGACAAACATGTTAGATGGTGTAGGGACCTATACGCTATACTCCTCCTTGGTATACTTCACACAGTAAACTTACCTTGTGTCTACCTACATTGTTGGTTACAACATAAATTTGATGGGATATTTTAATTGCAAGTGGTGGATTACAATCATTCAAGTAGACTTTCTAAATTAATAGTCACATAACTCACCCACAGGTGGAACCTATGGTCCCCAATGCTATGAGGGAATCATCAGTAGACACATGACCCTGGTTCACATTAACTTCACATGAGCTATCACATATTCCAGTGTGGACGGTGGTAATTCATTTGGTTTATCTAACAGTGGATACCACCCTCATGAAACCCTAACTCTATCTATTCACTAGGTATCCAACCCATTTGCTCCTTTTTCTTAGTGTGAGGGACAATCTGTCTCACAGTCCTGCCAATCATTAATAGGGGTCGAAAGTTGGAAAGTAATTTTCCCAGACCATGGCAATGCCTACTCCTCCTCTACTACTAGGTAAGGAAATCTTACCTTCTGGTGTGAAATTATATATGGTTCCTACGTTCTCCGGTAATGCATTTACTATTCTGTTTCGAATCTTACTAATTTTTCTGACGCTTCGCTCAATTATCAAGTTTGTCTCACTTCATACCAGTTCTGGAATCTGCTAATGATTTTATATTCTATATTTCCCTAACTTCCAATATTTATATTTTTTTTTCCTGTCTTGGTGCATTGTGATTGAGTAGAAGGTTTAGAGCATATACCTTTCCAATCACCTGGAAGAGAAACATTGCTACAACAATTGACCCCTTTTTCACCGACGTGGAACTTCTTTTGTTCTGTTTATGTGTCATAGGTACCATTATAGGGATAGTTTGGACTCATGGCACCTTGCACTCATTTATAACCCTTATTATATAATTTTTTGCTCGCCTCTATTTTATTCTCTTTGTTTCCTTTTTTATGGATTCATTTTCGTTTCCTGAGGGACCTCTTCACTTACGGTTACCTCATCAATTCATAGTCTCATGGCCATATCTTCCTTCGATACATGGGTATGAGTATGTAGATTTTCTTTTTTTGCAAGTTCATCTTGTTTCTTCCCCTGCTCTTGTACATTTTTATTTACTTGGATCTAGTTATTGGTTTTCCAACAACTCTCTCTCAAAATAATTTTGAAAAATATGGTGAGATTCCTTCTATGATTGATTGTTCACTAACAAGGTAAATTCAGAATTGTGCACCTATTGTATATGTGACTCCACATTTTGGTTCTATGTAATTTTCCTTATCTTATGTTTTCCTTTTATTGTGTTATAGGTATGATCACATTTCATTTCCCTATATCCATGCTACCTAGAGCAACAATATTACAACCGTTAATTCCAACCATGCTAGCATAGTTCGGTTAAAAATACGATTCTTTTTTTCTTAGTTCTGAGACACCTTGCTCATGCCACAGACTTGATATTAGGTCTATCTTGAGAAACCGAGAGTTAACTGAGTGGTCATTTCCGACCTCTCAAACTGTAGTATAGGTTTATCTATTGTTTGAGATCTGTTAAGTGATTTTGGCTCACCTAAGGCTTCATACGCCAAATGTAGTCCTCTATTTTAAGTATATCTATTAAACCCTTAGGTTTTGTAACCAATTAAGCTACTCAATGTACATTGTATAATTTTAATTCTATGCCTCCATTCATTGGGGCTTCATGGTCATCGCTTCTGTGTCTGAATTCTTGCACATTGTTAACCTTCATAATAGAGATCCATATGGGATTGTATGTTAAATCAATTATGTTCTTGAAATAAACTATAGAGTTTCCTATTTTATTCTTGTGGAATTATGTTACAAGAGTGAAAATGTTGTTGTTAGTTTTGCACACTACCTGAATAGTTCGAATGAATAGAAAATGGTATAGTTTCTTCCTTTCTCTATTGAACTGAACTTAATATGGGACAATTACTTAAGTGGATGTCATGACCGGTGCATTATAAGTAGAAATTTTAATCACCAACTAACTAGATAGGTAGTTATGCACATCTAATATTTATTTCTGTTAACTCACCTATTTGTTACAGAGACTTAGATAAAAATCCCCAAATGTTATGTTTCAGCCCTACGATTTTAAAATATATAAAATTACATAATATTGTTTGCATTACCAGCAAGGCTTTCTTCACGCAAATGATTTTAGATCCTTTTGTTCAGTCTCTGCACAAGAATACCACCTTATTTAATCTATGAGTATGAATAATTTCATTATGTCGACTTAATGTGGCCCTTATAATCAATTCGGTTAAGATAGTGGCCTTAACCCTTCAAAGGATAATTTACTTTCAGTACCTTCCTATGGAAATAAGTTTGTTTTCTTCAATAGAAATAATTATAAATTGTACATATCTTCAATTTCGTGTACATATATGTATATTGATTCTAGCACTCTTGAAAGGTTGATTTTACTTCCATTTACTTGGTAGAATGACAATATCTTATTCCTACTTGCTGCAAGGTTTTGGAACTTCCCACAAGTATTTCCTTTACACATCAAGCTAGGTTTATGTTATTTTCTTTTCATCTTTCAGTTAACCATTGTATTAATTCCAACAGTGAGATCAGTCTACCTTCACAAAATATCCTTTGACTGCATCCCCAAACTCAGATATATAAATGGAATTCATTTTTTGTTGTATAGTATTTTGTATAAGATTTATATCATTCACTTAATTATTTAGTCAAAGGAAAAAAAACACACGCAATGCTTAATACTCATATCAATCCCAATATTTTGCACAAAATTAATACCTTTCAGAAAATTGTTTAATAGAAATGTTAACAATCAGAAATAGTTGTTAGTGCTAAGATCTAATCCAATACTTTGCCATAATTTATTCCATTCACATAAATAACATGCACGAATTTCCTAACCAGACTTGCTGTAGAAGTCATTCTTCCATAAAATTATTTAATATAAACATTCATAGGAAAATTCTCACACATAGTTATTAGAGTTGTGATCCAATACAATTCTCTACCAGAATTCATTCCATTCACAGAAATAACATACACATATTTACTAACCAGATTTATTGTAGAAATTGTACTTGGGAAGCACATTATCCACCCAATCGGGAACTGAGCCACTAGTTCCCCTTGAGCTAATAGTAGTTGCCAATGGAATCAAAAAACTCTTCTAATTCTAGATAAGGTATTTTATGCCTTACATCCCTAGTAGATCATTTCTTAGTGGCATCCTGCTTTCTAGGGTCGTCTAACCCATTAGCCTAGGCTTTTCTCTTTTTTTTTTCTTTTTTTTGAAAAATATATCTTCTCCTTTTTATTTCAATCCCGTATTTTTCTCCCATGAAACTTTATTCACCCTTACTTGGTGTTTTTTCTACACTGAGTTATTTAATAGATTTATCTCCAATCATATTAAATCTTATTAATCAACTCCTAGGGATTTTAAGCCATAATTTAAGGGAAGATTGTCTTGATCTTACCTATCAACGTTGGTTTCTAGATCTTAGAAATACTCCCTTTAACTCAAGTGTTTCTTTCCCAAGTAATTTTGAGTTTTCCTTTTCATTCATAAATTTAATTTATTACATCATCATACTCTATTGTTTATTTTAATTCAATTTTACCATGGATTTTTCGCCATCACAACTAAAAATAGTTCAGTCTAAATATATATATATATATATATTTACATAGAAATAGAGGGGTATTACATCTTCCCCCTCGTTTTTAAGTTAACACTATACTTGGTGTTTATTGTTCATTTGCATACTTCATGAACCATGTTGGACAAGCTTCTTTAACTGTATCCTCCCACTCCCAAGTAGCCTCCTTAGGTGTAAAGTGCCTCCACTGCACTTTAATCCTGGCGACGACTCGATTCTGGAGGAAGATCTCTTTCTGATCTAAGATGTGGAGTGGATCTAGCAAGAAATCTCCGTCGAGTTCCACTTGTATCATATTGTAATTAATAATGTTGGAACCATCATGAACATATTTCTTTAATAAGGACACGTGAAAGACATTGTGAACTTTAAAATTGTTGGGAAAAGCCAGTCGATATGCTACTGGACCAATTTTGTCAAAGATTTCAAAAGGCCCACAGAACCATGAGGTACCTTTTCTTGGTTTTACTCTTAAGTAAACATGGTCTCCAATCTTAAATTATTTATGACTTATTTTCTTGTTCACATAGATTTTTTTCTTGGCATGTGCAGTTTTGATGTTCTATCTAATTATTCCTACCACCTATTCCATTTCCTACAAAGCATCCCATCCTAACATCAATTGATCTTCTCATTGACTCCAACTAAGTGGTGTATGCCATATTCTTCCATATAAAGCTTCAAAAGGACTCGCTTTTATTTTAGTACTTCTTATCACCCTTAGACAGATGGGAAGACTGAATGAGTAAACCAAGTAGTGGAGGATATGCTTCGAGCTTATGTAATGAAACATCCATTTAAGTGGGAAGAGTACTTACAACTAGTAGATTTTCCATATAACAATAGTCATCACACTTCTTTACAAATGAGTCATTTTGAAGTTTTGTACAGGCATAAATGTAGGAATACCTCGAATTGTGGTGGTCTAGAAGATAATTTAACGCTTGGACCTGATATGCTAGCAGAAATGGAAGAAATGGTCAAAGGAGTACAAACCAATTTAAAAGCCACTCAAGACCAAAAAAAGAATTATGCTGATCGAAAAAGAAGTTTTCGAGAATTCAACGTGGGAGAGCATGTCTATATTCAAGTTTGAGCCAAGAAATGTACACTACAATGGAATGGATGCGCTAAATTGGCACATCAATTTTGTGTACCTTTTCAAATTTTAGCTTGAATTGGACACGTGGCTTATCAACTCGCTTTACCCATCTATATTCGTGACATAATGTTTTTCATGTTTATATATATATATATCTCTCTCTCTCTCTCTCTCTCTCTCTATATATATATTTATATAATTATATATATTATATATTATATATATATATATATATTATATATGTATATGATCCCAAACACATAATAAATTTAGCAGGATATACAGGTGAGTCAAGGAGCTAAAATATTTTTAATACCTAAAAATTTCAAATTTTCTTTATGTTTTAACTTCTTGAGCTAACTAAAATTTCTATTCTGAAATACAGGTCAAACCGGAAGGCGAGTTCCTGATTGAACCAAGGGTATACTTGAGTGGACGGAAGTAATGCTGCGGGGATGAGTTATTGCCCAAGTTAAAGTGTAGGGGCAGCACTTCGGGCCAAAGGAGGCCACCTGGGAAGATGAACAGACTATGAAGGAAATTTTTCCGAATTTATTTTTAGTAGAGGAACATCGGGACGATGTTCGAACTTAGGGGGGAATATGTTATGTCCTCCGTGAATGTAAATATTTATTTACCACATTTTAAACTAACTCAATATTGTTAAGTTTATATAATTAGTTTATTTTGATTAAAAATTCATGAAAATTGAAATTCCAAAACAATGGCAGTAATTGTTTAATTTAACATGGGAGTGAAATGTCTAAAGGATGACAATTTTACTTTCCCAAGCAGTTAGGATGGGTGGTTACCCAACCCTAACTACCTCCTTGAGAAATTTATTTCAAGGAATGGATCAAGAGGATAAAAGGTATCTGAGATCAAAGGAAAAATAGATAGAGGGAGAGAAAAATAAATATTTTGGAAGTGTTAACTGGGCTGGAAGGATAGACAGTTTGAAGGAGCTAAGTCTGGTTAAGACCAGATAGATGCTATTGCTCGAGACGAAGGTATTGAGGAGAAACCCTATGAGGGGTAGCCCAGCGGGAGACTTAGGTGGAAACAACAAGGCTGGAACTACAAGTCTCACAGTTTGGAGGCAAGCCAAACAAAAGAATAAGTTCTGGTTCAATTGGAATATAAGTGAGACAAATAAGTATAATATGGAAATCTTAGCTACATAGTCATGGGATATATCTTCTAATTGGAATGATGGATATGTTTCAAACAAACTATTTACTATTAACTACAGACCAGTAGCTAAGAAAGTATTGTGTGTGAACTTGTAGATAAGTGAAATTATTTACTGTTAATTCATAGATACAGTAAAAGAAGAAAAGGCTGTGAACCTGTAGATAAGTGAAATTATTTATTGTTAATTCATAGATACATTAAAAGAAGAAAAGATTGTGAACCTCTAGATAAGTGAAACTATTTACTATTAATTCATAGATATAGTAAAAGAAGAAAACATTGTGAACCTGTGGTTAAGTGAAATTATTCATTGTTAATTCATAGATTCAGTAGATAAATAAAAGATTGTATGTAACTCGGAGATAGGGTAAATGTTAAACGATTATTACCTTTTATCCACAAATTCCACACAGAGGAGAAGCTTGTGTATCACCGTTAAGTTAAGGAGAATGCAACAATTACTACCATTATTCATAGCAGTTGAGCTAATGTAACCTGGAGGATTATGTGAGACACGAGGGTTTTTCCTCATTCTCAGAACAGGAAAATACCAATCCGAGTAGAGCAAAAGGAAGATCGTGACCCTTTGTGAGAAGAAGATAGGATGGAGGGTTTCAAGAATCAACTTAACTTAAAGAGGGCATAAATGGAAATATGTTAAATAAATCATTATACTTAATAACTTTTCCAACCAAGAAATTAGTTGCATGATACGCGCGTTAACATAAAAAACCTTGGCCAAACCATAGCCATTGTAAAATCCATAACAGTATGATGCAAGTTAACGACAAAGTGCAGTGCCGCAATACAAGTCTAAAAAAAATGAAAAGTAATTCCAAGATTCTTAACACAGAGAACTAGAAATTACGAATTCTTGAAAAGGGAAAAAGACTTGAGAATACATGCATAGTAACAGAATGGAAATAAAAATAATTATTTGTATTTAAACTGAAGAAACCATTAAGTTTAAGTCCAAGAAAGGACGAGTACAAACAGAACCCCATAACGAGGGTTTCATCATGAATCCATAGAGTTCACAAGACCTTATTTCTACATTAAACATTGAATTGTAAAATCAGAAATTGCAACTTAGGACAGGTGCATGTGGGTTGTAGCCCTTCATTTATGGTAATGGCTCGGAGCCTTAAAAATACATAGTCCTGAAACCATTATTACACATGTAGTTTGAAATTCACCTATCATAGGAAAAGACATTAAAATCCCTATTCATAATTAACTCAAAAAAAATTCCTCACACATACCCGGTGCGTCCTTGCTTAAGGACTTTGGGTTCTGATAGGTGGAGAAGGGGCTCCAAAGCCTTCATCATGTGAGCATGAAAAATCCTAGCAAAACCTACACAAAAAATCACCAAGAATTAGATCATAGTTTAAAAGAGAAATCTAGAAAGGAAAACAATTGATGAGAATGGGAGTCGAAATGACATACCTGACCAAGAAATATTATCATCTAAACTGCATCCGATAGCAATGGCGGTAACGATGGAGGAAATGCATAATAGAGGAAGGCTCTCAGACTCCATGGAAGTAACTCAAACTATGAAATAATCGCGCTACAAAAGGTATGAAAGTATAAGTCATGTCCATTTACCTAGGAGGAAACTCAACAAAGAGCCAGAGCCCAAACTGCCTAGATGCAAACACAGCAAAGGACATGTTTCCATACCAAGCCAGAGCTTAGACCGATGGCCAACTGTTCCCACTTTTTAATCTAGAAAATGACAGAAGACCGTTGATGAAACACACTTTCCTATGCATGGTGGAACAACCGGGCACCACGAAGAAGGCTCCAAAGATAGTGGGTCCACCATTCTAGGGTAGCCAGTCACCCAATTCATAAGATTACAATTAATTCAAAGTACAAATTATCAGGTTAGGTGATTCCAAAATTACAAACTATCCTTACGAATTAAATTCACCTTGGAACAAATGAACTCGATGACATAAGATGATTACACCGCAATACCAGTGTATTAAAGTAAACATCATATTCCTTAATGAATCCAATTACCACTATACCTATAAAATAATGTACACATAGTTTGGTTGTTATTTGTGAATTTAATACTACATATAATGAGTCGATAATCAGAAATATCCATGTACATTTATGTATTTAATTAAAGAGTTTTTTTTTTCATTATGGGTATGTGAAAAAGGTAGATTCACTCTGAGGATGGGCAAGTGGTTGAGTAAGTTTGAACACCAAGATTCAAGAGTTATATATGTTTAACTTATAGTTTATTGCTTTTATAATTAATAATAATGTAAAATAAAATTATAATTTATTTAGTTGTTATGGTTGTTTTTAATTTTAGCAACATGAGATGTAAGTGTTCTGATGTTTATTAGTCTCTACCAGGGAAGAAATTGATGAATTTATTTGATCATTGAACATTATTATTTTAGAAACGATGACTGCAACTAATAATTATTTAAGTTTGAAACATAAATAGTCATTTTTCAATATTATTAAAAATATATTTTTCAATCATTTGATTGGACAATAACTTGAAGGTCTTATTGTAGCTTTCACATAATATAATGTCATGTGGATCATTTCATTACATATTTTATGCCATAATTTATGGATATGGTTTCAATATTCATGCATGCTTTCTAGATATTTGTGTAGTGATCTTTTAATCCAAAAATAAAATCCTTGAAAATAGCTCATGTTCATGTAAATAATGTATTTAACATAAGTTACTTCCCATCATAATTTAAAAAACTAGTTGCATAAAAAATGGATAGATATAAGATGTAAACAGATATATTTATCAAAGCTACTTCCCACCATTATTTATGTTTTCGTTGGCACTTCTCTAGGAGTAAAACTCTAAATGTATAGAACTACTAGTGGTTTTATTTTTCAATGAAAGGCTTTTTAGTGGTTACTACCACCAAAATTTATGCAATTCCTTGTGCCTCAACAATCAATTAAGTTATCCACTTCACATCTCAATTTATTAGCTCCTTCCAAAGCAAGACTCTAGGTGCAACAATTGTTTCAATTTATATGGTAAAATGGATCTTAATTTACAGTTACTATTTATATGTTATCTATTTTAGTATTATGTGTATTTTATGATTTTCCCTTATCTAAAATGGTCTTCGTAATTTTTTTGATAAAATTAAAAGTACAATAAAACAAGTTGATTTTTACTATTTTGATTACTTTTAATTTTTTATTCATAATTGAGCCAACATTGAAATGGTTACACTCATTTATGGCCACTGCAACATTAGCTTGTTTTTGTTAATTCAACTCATATGTAAATGTTAAATGTTTACAAATGTTTACACTACTACAATATCACCTAGACCGTTTTTTTTCTATATCTCTCCTATACTAGGCTCTTTATTAATTTTACGTTTTTATTTTTATTTTTTAATTCAGCTAACATGTAAATGTCAAATGTTTACAAATATTTACATCGCTACAGCATCACCCCATACTGGGTCGAAATGTTTTCGAAACATATAAAAAATGTTGACATACCTACCTTCTTACATTATGCCTACACATCTCCCCTATACTAAATTATAGAGCAATACAATTGTAATATATTGAAATACAATATAAATATTAAATGTAATTTATTTTTGAAAATATAATGTATTTTATGAATAAAAATTTTAAATGTAAAATTAAATTAAATAAAAACGAAT
Organism: Pinus taeda; assembly: GCA_000404065.3. Classification (NCBI taxonomy): domain Eukaryota; kingdom Viridiplantae; phylum Streptophyta; class Pinopsida; order Pinales; family Pinaceae; genus Pinus; species Pinus taeda. The sequence continues at coordinate 18,023 of APFE030667118.1, read as the reverse complement.
AAAAAAAGTTTTTAATTATAATATATATATATATATATATGAGAGAGAGAGAGAGAGAGAATTAAATGCATCATTTTTTCTTTTTAACTAAAGTGGAAAATCAATGATATTATTTTTTCTTTTTTTATTATTAAGATATGACCTTTTTATTAATTTAAAATTATTTTAAACAGTGACTTAATTTAAATATGTTTTATAACTATATATTTTTCAAAATACATAATTGTTATTATGATAATCATAAACTTATGTACTATATTTTATAAATTCATATATTTTACCTTATAATCTTGTTATTTAAGTAATTCAACAATGATCATTTATATTATATAGTATCTTTGTAAAGATCGAAAAAATTACACTGGGAGGAAAAAAAAACATGAATATTTAGAATGGAATAACGGTAAAAGAAATTCCCATTGTCACTAATTCGAAGTAACCCCATTGTCACTAATTGTCATCAACTTGTGATTAGCTCTAAGAATGAAGCAAGCACTAGGATTAGAATGGCTTACTCAATAATTGGGTGGATACCTGGATGCTATTGTAATAGGAGAGCTCGAAGGAATGTGAAATATTAAGAGCCATCATTTATTCTCCCTTATATATTGTTCTTGATTCTAAAAATTTCTAAATAAGCACAACTAATTTTACTTCTTGCTATTACCATGTTGCATTCAAGTGTATAAAATATTAACAAAAATGATATATTGTATTTTCAATATATTAAAATCATTTTACATCAAAACTAATATAGAAAATTGGCAAGCTCTCTTACCCCATATCTATAATATTTATAACGATGTTCAAAACCACCATATACTACTTTAGCGGTACCATAAACATAACTTAGCGATTCACAAAATAAGACTACGAAGACTACCTTTTAACGGCCATAGGATTACAAAATGAGATTCAAAATATTATAATATTTCCATCTATTTAAGAAATCATAATTCGTTTTGACCAAGGGCTTAAATGAAATAGACCTATCATGACTTACTAATTAATGGAGATTCAAAATATTGTCCTAACTTCTTATACATAGACCTATTGATCTTATAGGTTCACACTCATTACCATTTCACTATTTCTTTGCATATAAATATGCATTTTTATGTGAAGAATGTCTATGTTTATCATAGTGCACGAAAAAAGACCAAAGTCATTGGCTAAAAACCATGATCTTGAGCTTTTATGATAATCGAAAATTGGTTATTTGATATTTTCCCCGAATCTTGAAATCTTGAGAAGTTGATCCATTTTCCGCATAAAATTGAAACAAATGCCTAATGTATGTGTATGTGTTGACATTCAAATTCACTTTTTCACCATATGATATATATTTTCTAATTGGAAAAAAAGTTATCTTCCCATTGGAACTCTAAATTTCTTCAATCTTCACCAAATCCGCACAGCATATTAACCTTACATGTGGAAATTCTTATTATGTCCCTTCATTATTCACTGAGTGGGATTAAGATAAAGTATATTCAATGGGGATTAATATAATTCCCCTTTTTTAGACCTAATTTAATCTTGAGGGAGGATGCAAATGTATAATATTTGATTTTCTCTTTATTAATTAATGATAATTATTAATCTTGAGGGAGGATTGATGGGACTAGCCCAACACTTTATACACTCATCGTAAAGGGAATGATTGATAATGTTTATTTGGTTGATTTAATCACACTGTAATGGCAACAAAGCAATTTGGATATTTTGGATTTCGGTTGATGTGCATTTAATTGTGTAATAATGTAAGGTACTTTCCTGGATGTTCGCATTTCCCGCTCAACTCTTTGCTTGTTCCCTTCACTCGTTGATATTCTGAGTCATTTGTTTTTCTTTGTCGAGGGTTTCCTCCTCAGAGTTCTGCAAGGTTCCGTCGGGAGATATGCTGCAGGTCTTGGTTATGCTTCTGGTGGGTTGTTGCTATGATTGTATTGGTCCTTGTTCCTTGGTTCATAGCTAGTTGTGATTCGTCCTGTAGTTGCCTGGGTAAGACCTCCGTTGTGTTCGGTTTCTTTCTACTGTGGGTTTTCAGGCCACTATATGTTAACTCATGCACTGATATTTCTCGTCTGGTTTGGCAACTTAACATCTATTTAGTTTTAGGCTCGGCTTGATGGCTTTCTTCTATCTCTGACACACACAGGTAATATATCCTTCTCTATTTTTAACTTATGAGCTTCCTCCTGTGTTTCCTGACCTGGACTGCTCCTTGTTCTCCTCAGCCCGTCAGCGCTGTCACTGGAACGTTGGTCTCTGGCCGCACTCCGAACCTGGAGGTATTTGTTGGAATTATTAACGGTTTAGTTCTTCTTTCCAGCTCTATAATTCCACTTCTATCGCAAAATATGCTAACACCTGTATATTCTCGGTTGTGCATGTGTTAGGGTTTGCTGTTGGAGGGTTTGGTGTCACATGCCTCGGTTTTGTCTGGTAGGCTCTGCCTCTTCTAACTTCTGTTAGTTCTTCGTCTTGGTATTTTTAACTCTGTTCTTCGAGTGGGGAGGGTTTGTCAAATTCCCACTATGAGCGATACTATGTTTCGTTGGAACTCTTGTTTCCACCGTATATTGACTGAAATTCCTTGTTTGTAATTGCGGAACCTTCCTAAACCCTCACCTAGGGTTTACTGTTCAGGTTTTGTGTGTCTATTCCGTGTATAAATAGTATGTTTGAAATCCTCGCCTAGGGCTTACAGCTCGGGGTTTGAGCGCACATGGTTTCGGTGTTAAAGTTAAGTTGTGTAATTTAAATATGGTGGACTTTGTAATATTTGGCAAGAAATTCTTCCGGGAAAATGTAATGATAATGGATTCTGAATTATCTGGTTTACATGTGTTGTCTGTTTTCTTGGAATTTCATGGTTGGAACTGTTGTCTTGCACCTTCAGTTTGCTTGAAGTTTAATGTATAATTTTTTTACACGAATCCTGTAAATTTGCTTGCAATGTTATTTGGCTGTCACTTGAAACGTAATGTGGAAACTCTCACTCGGTCTGTAGGTGTTTGGCCTGTGTGAAGTTCTGGTTTACTTCCGTTGTCTGCTTCAACGAATTGCAAACCCTTGTATCGTGTCTGCTCTTTAGTCTTGTTGTATTCACTGGTTCTTTCTCTCTGGAAACATAACAACGTATTTGTTTACTAGAATCTCTATATAGCTAGTTATGTATTCAAATAATCATCAAACAGAAAACATAAGTTACAGTAAGCATACAAATGGATAGAACTTTGATTTCTCTGTTGTTACTTTTATTGAGTGCGAGAGGTATTGAACTGAACCCCTTACATGGTTTGTCCTGTTACATTTATAGGTTCTCTGTTCCAGTTAATGAAACTGTACAATTGCTGTTTAGTTACAGACTCTTACAGTTACCTATTATTAGTCATTTGTTTATCTTATGACAAGATTTTCTCTTAAAATACATTTCTCTTTTTCCCTTTAAAATAAAAGGATAATCATAGTTTTTGAACAACAGATCAACATATTACTATAACTATTCAACTACCCTTAACTAACATAAAATAAAATAATAATAAAAGTCCTACTTACTTTCCTTTCAACCAAAAAACGACTAATAAAAGTAAATTCAACTTTTCTTTGAGCTAGCAGAGACTTCACCCCGTCATGGTGAGCTAGATGCTCCTGCATCAGGCTCCCGGGGCAAAATGAAATCATGGCTCCGTCCATGAGCTTCTTGACTGAAGAACCTATCTGTTCAATCTACATAGCATCAAGCCACGAACTTTCCTCCATAGGACGGTTCTTCCACTTGACCAGGTATTGCAGATATTCCTTCCGCCGAGTTCGTTTAGCCACCTGAGTGTCAAGAATTCTCTCAATATCAGGAGGTTGAATGTAAGGCACCTATCTCTTCTAAGTTTCTCCTCCATCCTATATGTTCCATGTGGGTCACGTGATTCTATCCTCTTCCTTCTCTTTTCGTTCAGTCATGTAGGGAAATAGGTTGGCTACATTAAAGATAGGCAAAATGCCTATTACGGGTGGCAACTGGATCTCGTAGGCATTTGCTAAAAATTTCCGAAGGACTTTGCAGGGTCCTATCTTCTTGTACTTCAATTTATTGTGCGTACCTTTAGGGAATCATTCCTTGCACAAATGCGCGAGGACTCGTCTCCTACATTAAATTGTACTTCCCTACTCTTCAAATCTACTTGCTTTTTATACTTTAGATTGTTGTCCTGTAATTTGATTTTCACATGTTCATGGAAATCCCTCATCGTCTTATCGAAATCTTCTCCATCTGCGCTTCACCTTTCCTGCAATCCAAGATCCCACAGTTCATGCACTCCACGAGGATGCATATTGTACATGATTTGAAAAGGGCTGAAGCCTATGCTGTGGTTGGGCGAATCGTTATAAGCAAATTCTGCCTATGCCAGCACTTGATCCCACATTCGCGAATTCTCTCCAACCAGACGTCGTAGCAGATTCGCTAAACTCTTGTTTACAAATTCTATTTGTCCATCCGTTTGTGGAAGATAAGCATAACTGTAACTCAGTTGTGTATCCATTTTCTTCCATAGGGTACACCAAAAGTGTCCTGTAAACTTCACATCCCTGTCTGACAAAATGTACTTAGGCAACCCATGTAACCTGAAAATCTTTGTGAAAAACAAGTGGGCCACGTCAGTGGCATCACTAGTTTTCCTGCAAGGGATGAAATGTGCCATTTTCAATAATCTGTCCACTACTACCATCACCGAGTCATCACCTCTTTGTGTCTTAGGTAGACCTAGGATGAAATCCAAGCTGACTGAATCCGACGGTCTGCCTGGAACAGGTAACGGTGTGTATAGTCTCGTGTTTTGACTGTGACCCTTCGCCAACTCGCACACTGTACATCTGACCACAAATCACCGCACATCCCTCCTCATCTTTGACCAAAAGTAGAAATGTTTGAGCTTATCGAGTGCCTTGTCCACGCTGAAATGTCCACCAAACCTCCACTATGCTTCTCTCGAATAATATTCTCCCTCATTGAGCAGTCAAGTATGCACAGTTGTCCTCACTTAAACATCAGTTTCTCTTGTATGTTGTAGTCTAACCATGGACTGTTATCTTTCACCAAGGGATTTTGACACGCCTCGTAGGCCTCCTTAAAATTTGCATCAGTCTGGTATAAGTCTTTTAAGTGCTCAAAACCCAACACTTGCACAATACTTTCTTGCAGAAGTAAAACTCTCCTACGAAGTGCATCTGCCACCTTGTTGGCTTGTCCGCTAATGTGCTTCAATACGAAGTTGAAACTCTACAGATACTCCACCCATTCGGAATGTTTGTGGTTCAACTTGTGCTATTGCATTACATACTGTACTGCAGAATTATCTGAGAATAGCATAAATTCGTTTCCCAACAGATAATGCCTCCAATGTTTTAATGCCTGTATAACTGCATAGAACTCCTTATCATACGATGAATATTTCTATTTACTTTCACTCATCGTTTCGCTGGAAAATGCTACAAGCTTATCCTCCTGGCTAGGCACAGCTCCAATTGTTGTCCAGCTAGCATCACAGCGAACCTGAAATAACTTCTCAAAATATGGCAATCTCAGGATTGACCTCTCAGTAATCTTCGTCTTTAACAACTAGAAACTCCTCTCTGCTATATCTGTCCATTGAAAAGGTTGACTGGCCTTTTTAATGGTGTCCAACATTGGTGCACAAATTTTTCTAAAATTCCTTATGAATTTCCTGTAAAAACTCGCTAGTCCATGAAAGCTACGTACCTCAAATAAATTTTTCGGAGATGGCCAATTAACTATGGCAACCACCTTCTTTTGATCCATCTTAAGTTCATTTTCTGCTATTACAAGGCCCAAATATACCAATTCATTATGTATAAAAGTACATTTCTTCAAGTTTATTAGCAGTTTATTCTGTTGTAATTTTTCCAGCACCTTACGCACATGTTGAAGGTGTTCTTCCCTTGTCCTGCTGAAAATTAGTATGTCGTCCAGCTATATGATCAAAAATTTCCTGATGTACTCCTTCAACGTCTCATTCATCAACCTCATAAATGTACTGGGCACATTGCTCAACCAAAGGGCATGACTAGCCATTCGTACAACCCCTCATTCATCTTAAAAGCCGTCTTCCATTCGTCCCCCTCTCGTATCTGGATCTGATGGTAACTGCTCTTCAAGTCTATCTTAGAGAAATATGCTGCCTCGCTTAAACAATCAATCATGTCATCCATCCATGGTAGTGGAAACCTGTATCGGAAGGTGATCTTGTTAATGGACCTTAAGTCGGTTCACATCCGCCACTCTCCTCCCTTCTTGGGGGCGAGAACCGTTGGGACTGCACAAGGGCTCAAGCTTTCTCTTATCAATCCGTTGTCTAACAACTCTTGCACCTGATTTCTTATCTCTTCATTATCCTTGGGGCTCATTCGGTACGCCGCTTTGTTTGGAAAACTAGCTTTGGGTATGAAGTCAATATGATGACTTATGCTCCTTTTGGGGGGTAATTTTTCTAGCAAGTCATCTACCACTATATCTTTAAACTCCTGCAACATCTCCTGGATTTCCATAGGTAAATATGATACCTCCATATGCAACAATATTCTCCTTGCTTTCTTTACTACTAGATAACCTATCTCACTATCCTCCACTTGTTTCAGAAATTGTTTTCCACTAACCAAAAATTCTCTTGGTTCACTTGTCTCTGCTGCCCCTTCTCCCCTGATGGGCATAAGTGTATTATTGATTCCATCCTTAACAAATTTATCACAGTTCGTCAATCCATCATGTACTACTTTTCTGTCGAACTGCCAAGGCCTCCCTAATAGTATGTGACATACATCCATTGGCATGATGTCACAAACAACTTTGTCCTTATATCTGCCTATTTGAAACTCCACCTCGCACTGTTCATCTACTAGCAACTGATGGCCTTTTTGCAGCCATGAAACTCTGTAAGGTTTGGATGTTTCAAACGCTTCAACTCCAGCTTTTCTACCATCTCAGTGTACATTAAATTATCAGTACTACCGCTGTCAATAATTAATTTACAGCACTTACCTCGTGACTTACAAACTGTTCTAAATAAAGCCTTTCGCTGCGTTTGTTCGGTGACCTCCTTGACTATTTTTAACAACACCTTGTGCAGCTCTAAAGCTTCCCCTATCTCTAGAGCATTTTCTGCTTCTTGGGGAGGTGCCGCTGCCTATTCCGGCTGTGCTACTTATGCACCCTGCTATCCAGCTTGTTCTGCTTTCGGATATTCAAATGATTTGTGTCCCCATTTATGACACCTATAACATTGATAACCAGCCCCTCTTCCTCAACCATTTCCTCTGCCCTGCTGGGATGACCTACCGTCTCTTGCATTATCACCTCTGTCTGCTAATCTAGAAGCTCTAACGCTGCTACCTTCCTCATTATTACTAGCAGTCCGCCCTCTGCCATATGACTGGCCTTTTCCCCTGTCGGCTCCTCATCCTCTCCGGGCATTCTTCCTTCTGGTAATTTTCTCTTCAACCTTCATCACACTCTGATATGCTTCCTCAGTGTTTTTCGGAGACAAAATATTGATTTCATCTAAAATATCTAACCTTAACCCATTAACATACTTGGTTGTTCTTTCCATAGTATCCTCTGTATATCTGGCTCGCAAATTCACTCGATAGAACTCCTCCGTATATTCCCTTACCATCAATCCTTTCTGTTTCAGATTCTGCACATGCCTGTGCAGTGTAATCTAATAGTCCTTTGGTAGAAATCTGCCCTTTAACTTGGCCACCATCCTTGACCAAGTTTTAATCGGCATCTTGTTCAAGCTTTCCTCTTGTTCTGGACACTAGCCAACCATAGGGTTGCGTGTCCCTTCAATTTCACAGCGAACCTAACTCTACGGTATTTGTTGATTTCCTCACACTCAAAATACTTATCCATCTCACTGATCCAGTCCAATAAAATCTCAATAAATAGACTGTCGTCATAGTTTGGGAGTTCTGGATTGGGTTTACTGCTTGCTACTAGAACAGATCTCAACAATCTCACTTCTACACTCTCACGTTCTGGTCCATCTGCTGCTGCTTTAGGTTCCTCCTCGCTCTCATCACCTATCTCCGGGTCTCTTCTTCTCCCTGACTCCACTGCCTACAAACGGGAAGCAAGAATTCGTATCTTCTCTCTCAATCCTTCATTTGCCAACCTTCAAGCACCTCTACCACGAGCTTGCCTTCCTCTTTCTATATCTTCAATCAATTTATCCTTCTTTGGTACCACTTTGATGGGACCAATCCAACACTTTATACACTTGTTGTAAAGGGAATGATTGATAATGTTTATTTGGTTGATTTAATCACATGGTAATGGCAACAAATGAACTCGGATATTTTGGATTTCGGTTGATGTGCATTTAATTGTGTCATTTGTTTTTCTCTGTCGAGGGTTTCCTCCTTAGAGTTCTACAAGGTTCCGTGGGCAGCTATGCTGCAGGTCCTGGTTATGCTTCTGGTGGCTCATTGCTATGACTGTATTAGTCCTTGTTCTTTGGTTCGTAGCTGGTTGTGATTCGTCTTGTAGTTTCGTGGGTAGGACCTCCGTTGTGTTCGGTTTCATTCTGCTGTGGGCTTTCAGGCTGCCGTATATTAACTCATGCAGTGATATTTCTCTTCTGGTTTGGAAATATAACGTCTATTTACTTTCAGGTTCAGCTCGATGGCTTTCTTTCGTCTCTGGCGTGCACAGGTAATCTATCCTTCTCCGTTTTCAGCTTATGAGCTTCCTCCTACGGTTCCTGACCTGGATTGCTCCTTGTTCTCCTTAGTCTATTGGTGTTGTTACTGGAACGCTGGTCTCTAGTCTCACTGCGAACCCTCAGGTATCTGTTGACATTCTTAATGGTTTAATTCTTCTTTCTAGCTCTGTTCCACTTCTATCACAAAATATCGCTAACACCTGTGTATTCTCGGCTGTGCAGGTGTTAGGGTTTGCTGTTGGAGGGTTTGGTGTCAGACGCCTCAGTTTTGTCTGGTAGGCTCTGCCTCTTCTGACTTCTGTTAGTTCTTCGTCTTGGTCTTTTTAACTCTATTCTTCCAGTGGGGATGGTTTTTCAAATGCTCACTATGAGCGATACTCTGTTTCGTCAGAACTCTGGTTTCCACTGTATATTGACTTAAATTCCCTGTTTGTAATTGTGGCTCCTTCCTAAACCCTCACCTAGGGTTTACTGTTCAGGGTTTGTGTGTCTACGCCATCTATAAATACTATGTCTGAAATCCTCGCCCAGGGCTTACAGCTCGGGGTTTGAGTGCACATGGTTTTGGTGTTAATGTTATGTTGTGTAATTTAAATATGCTAGACTTTGCAATACTTGGCAAGAAATTCTTCCGGGAAAATGTAATGATAGTGGATTTTGAATTACCTAGTTGTTATCGGGAATAGTGTCCACTCGGAGTTGCTATTCCCACTAAGATTGGTAGCTATCTTAGAAACAAACAATTTAAAACTACTTTCATTTTCCTTTATGCGAAATAGATAAGAGGGGAACAAAGGACACCAACCTCAGTCTTGCGATTGGTTCCTTCCCTGGTTCCTCTCCTTTCTGATAGATCTTTGTCGCTTCTTCTTCGTGTACATAGCTTCAAAGAGAAACTATGGAATCAAACCAGCATAATACTATCAAAGAACGAGGATCTGCCACCATAAACAATACAGGACCAGATATGTATTGACCACACAAATGCATAAACAATCAATCATACAAGAATGTGGAGGAAAACTTGAATAGATTTATTAATATCAAGAATAACAAAGAGAATTACAACCAGTAGTTCTGACCTAGCATCATCCTTCAGCAAGAAATCCCTTCTTCACCTCATGTAAAGCTTAGATCACCCAACACTATGATGTTACACTAGGAAACCAACAACACTTCTCTACAAGATACAAGATTCCAGCATCTGGATCTCTGTGATGAGGGATCCATATATAGATGATTGTAGGGGGGTGAGTCAGCTTCTAGGTTTTTGATTAGTTTCCTCTCTCTGACAGTTCTTGATTCCACTTGGAGATTGATGATCTCTTACTCATCCCTGGGTGAATTCAGAGAGGCAAGTGTCAGAGGAGAAGTTTTTGGAAGATTATATGATCCTCCACCTCGCAAACTGTCTTTGCCATTTGTCCATTCTCACCCATCGAAACCTAAATAAGGGCTTTCCAGTATGCATCACACCCTTTATACTGAGTAGGTGATATGCATCACACCCTCTGCACTGGGCATTCTGTATGGTCCAGTTTTGACCATTTTTGAGCATTTTTCTGTGGAGAACTTCTGGGAGATGATGTAAACAGCTGACCTTGTTCGTTTAGGGAGTGAAGCAAAACTTTTAGCGACGTAGGAGACATTAGTTTATGGACATTTATGATTGGGGTTGCAGTGCCCAAAAATGTCTATAACACTGGTTTACATGTGCTGTCTATTTTCTCGGAATTCCGTGGTCGGAACTGTTGTCTTGCACCTTTAGTTTGCTTGAATTTTAATGTATAATTTTTTTACATGAGCCCTGTAACTTTTCTTGCAATGCTATTTGGATGTCACTTGAAACATAATGTGGAAACTGTCACTCGGCCTGTAGGTGTTTGGCCTGTGTGAAGTTCTGGTTTACTTCCACTGTCTGCTTCAATGAATTGAAAACCCTTGTATCATTTTTGCTCTTTAGTCTTGTTGTATTCAATGGTTCTTTCTCTCCGGAAATGTAACAAAGTATTTGTTTACCAAAAATTTGTATATAGCTAGTTATGTATTCAAATAATCATCAAACAGAAAACATAAGTTACAGTAATCATAGAGATGGACATAACTTTGGTTTCTCTGTTGTTACTTTTATTGAGTGCGAGAGGTATTGAACTAAACCCCTTACATGGTTTGTCCTGTTACATTTATAGGTTCCTTGTTCTAGTTAATGAAATTGTACAGTTGCTTTTCAGTTACACACTCTTACAGTTACTTGTTATTAATCATTTGTTTATCTTATGACAAGATTTTCTCTTCAAATACATTTTGTCTTTTTCCCTTTAAAATAAAATTATAATCATAGTTTGTTAACAACAGATCCACATATGACTATAACTGTTCAACTACCCTTAACTAACATAAAATAAAATAATAATAAAAGTCCTACCTACTTTCCTGTCAACCAACAAAAAGGCTAATAAAAGTAAACTGAACTTTTCTTTGACCTGGCAGAAACTTCACCTGGTCATGATGAGCTGGATGCTCCTGCATCAAGGATGCAAATGTATAATATTGAATTTGGTATTTATTAACAATAATTATAATTATAATGCATAAATGAGATGTGACAAAAAATACGTATAGTATTATTGTATTTCCATATATATTGGAGACAACTTAGTGGAAAATCTTTCCTAAGTAGAATGTCTAAAAAATTTGACATTTTGATCTTTGAGAGAAAAGGTCATCATCAAGAGAGACAAAATATTTCAAACAATAAATATGTTTCTCATTGTCAAAAGCATGTACAAGAAACATTGGCTATGATTCTTCTTTTATTTTCATTAAAGGGACAAAGTATAAAGAGAGGTGGCAACATTAAAATTAATTTTAACTTAGATGATTGGTTTTGAGGTGTCCATGAATTTTAGCACACACTATATTTAAAGTTATATTTGTGTTATTCATTTTCCATCATCACTCTTATGTGTACCTTATTATTGTTATGAATAGAAGCAAGTATTTTCAATTTCTGAAAATAAATATGGTGTTTTGAGATGTTTGAGTTCTCAACTAAATTAGGGTTGTTTATGTGATTCTACATAATCATTGTTTTTTGTTTTCATTTATCCCAATACTGACCTACTAGTCTCCTGAATATATTCTCTTTCATAAGAACAAGAGATTACATACACACACACACATTGGTGAATTATGAAAATGGGTTACACTTTTGGGCCAAATGCGGGGATGAAATTTTAAAATTTTACTCTTCTATGGAATTGAAGCCCTAAAAATTCATATAAGCATTGTGAAATTTGATTCTAAGTAAAAAGATAATTTGTAGAGAATTATGTTGTTATTCTAATGATATTTTGGGATAAATTTAAAATCAACCAAAAGGTAATGGTGGTGATGGGAGAATTCCTCCACCTCTACCAACTCTTTCACCTCCAGTTCACCTCCATACTCACCTCCTTCTTTAGTTCCTTTAACACCTAGACATACTCCTCCTAGCTCTCTAAAATGGCATGCTCATTCTCCTTTGCTTAATATTAATGCCAAGTTTGAATTGCCTATATACAATGGGGACGTAAATGCTGAAAAGTTGGATAACTATGTTCATCAAATTGAAGCTTGTTGCAGAATTCAAAATATTAAGGATGATGTTACAAAGATCCAACTTCCTTCTCTTTGTTTGGAAAGTGCAACCCTTATGTTGTTCTCTCATGACTAAGTAGATGGTTCATCATTCCATTTGCATCAATTTGGGAGATTCAAATATCCTTTGTAGTACCTTACACATGTGTTCATTAATTTTTGTTTTCGCAATGGAAGGATCCCATTATATTATATTTTTCATCACTGGGATAATGTGTTTTGTAGGTGTTAGAAATGGGCAATATTTGATCTAGGGGATTAAAAAATATGCTCAAAATCACTCGAAATTGGCACAAAATTGTAGATCTCATCATTATAATTCCAACGTCACTTGAATCACCTCAATCTAACACCGTATGTGAAAGTTATCACTTTCTAAAGTTTTTGGCAAGCAACTAAAAATTCAACTTGTAGGGTTGTCTAGGGTACTGGCTGGGTAGGACGTACAGTCATGTGGTGTTGACATCAACAAGTTGATTCAGCAGGTATGGTGGTTAGACAATTCAATCCTGTGCTGACATGTGGCAGGTCATATAGGTTAAATTTGCGGATTTTTATTAGTTATTGTGTTTTCGCTCGACCAATTAGGAGGTGCCACATGGCCCAATGGGAAGATTCCATGTGGCCCTCAGGAGTTTTGCAAAATATTTTTTGCTCAACTAACTGACCCGACGAGAATCGACTCCACGACCTCATCGTTACAAACTAATCGTCATACCATTGGACCACACGTTGTGTTTTATTATACAACGTCGCAGGTTTTTATTTAAATTTCAAATGTTGGCGCACTGGTGGCAAGGGGTGGGCCACGTGTCCCCATCCCCAAGTCACATGGTGGTGGTGTAACTATAGGAGTGATGAAGGGGTTGGGAGAAGAATACATGGCCCTAGTCATGTTCAAAATTGTGGAATTGCCAATGGAGTGTCCAGAGCAGAGGGTTGACGTGTGGCCCAACCCGCGACCACATGGCGTACAACATGACTAAGGGAAAAGTGCTAGTGGGCGCATGGCCTCTAGCTAATGCGAGTACCCAATGAAGTACTTGAGAAAATTCACCAATTTCGATGGAATCTCCACTATCCCCATGCCATATTATCGCCTAACAATTATGTAAAAGGAGGAAAATGTTTCCAGTTTTTCCAATTTTTTGAATGTGAAAGTTACAGAGTAGAGAAATGGAGAAGGAGGCCTAACTTGGTCATTTTCAACCTTTCTAAGCCCAAGAAGAGCCTACACAAGGGTTTTTGGGTGTCATGGATACAATGGAAACATTATTTTTATGATTTGAGCATTGTATGTTGATGTAATTGACATTTTGAGAATATAATATAAAGGGCCAACATTGAAAGTTGCACCCAGATACCTAATCCAAAAGCGGTGAACTTCGTCATCAAGTTGTTGCTTTGTGATACTGTATGGTGTTTGTTTTTATCTGGTTATATCTGTGAAACTTAACTAAAATTATTAAGTTTATTTTGTTTTGCAATTTGACCCATTTCCCCCAAGACATAAACTATCTTGCAAATGTTTTCAAGAAACCTTCAAATTCTTAAATTTTAGACTAGTTTGGAATTAGAGCATTGTTATTTTCAAGGGTTGACTATTTTTCAGTGCTTTTGAATTATTTCAAGGTCTAAGTTGAAGAGAGGATAAGGAGTACTTGAAGAACCAAACCCTTAAATTTGTTTAAGGAGGTCAAAAACTCCAAAAACTCTACCAGTCATGACACATGAAGAAGGATAGGAGTTGATGTATGAGGATGAGATAGATTTTAGAAGGCTTTATATGATATGTCTGATATGGTGAAATTCTTGTGTAATGAGAGGATTGAAAGGTTGCAAGGAGAAATTTAAAATCAATCAAAAGGTAATGGTGGTAATGGGAGCAAGCCTCCACCTCCACCACCTCCTTCACCTCCATACTCAACTCCTTCCTCAAATCCTTTAATACCTAGAAATACTCCTCCTAGATCCCTAAAAGGACATGCTAAGTCTCCTTTGCTTAAGCTTGATGTCAAGTTTGAATTTCCTATGTACAATGGGGAAGTAAATGCTAAAAAGTTGGATAATTGGGTTCGTCAAATTGAAGTCTTTTGCAAGATTCAAAAGATTAAGGATGATGTTATAAAGATCCAAGTTCCTTCTATTTGTTTCGAAAGTGAAACCCTTATCTGGTGGGAGGCCAAAACCCAAGAAGACTTGAAGGAAAGTGGTAAAATTATCTTTTCTTAGAATCATTTTATAGCTTCATTAAGAAGGCCATTTTATCCATTAGCTTATATGTGAAAAACAATTATGAATTGGAAAATTTTGGGCAAGCTAAAGGTCAGAGTATCCAAAGTTACACACAATAATTTAGAAGAAGAGCTTTAATCTTGGATGTTAATTTGTCTTCACAAGACACTCTCCTTAAATACATAGGTGGATTACATATTTATTTGAGACATACTATACTTATGTTTAATCCCAACAATCTAGATGAATTATGTGTTTAGGAAACTCATTTAGAATCAAGAGGAAAGATTGTTCCTCAAAATACTAACAGGAAACCATCCAAATCTGGAGAAAAAGGAAAGGGGAAGTTTAAAGGCAAAGGAAAAAAGAATGCTACAGTCATGAAACATGGAGAGAAACTTACCTGTAAATATTGTTCAAAAGAAAGCCATGATGGAGACCAACGTTTGGGTTACACACTTGTATTATTTTTTATCAAGATTCTCGATTTATTGGGATGTTTTGGTAAAGTTTTTGTGAACTCATGGACACAATTCTGAAGAAGAGCACAATATTTCATCCACAAAATGACTCCCAAAAAGAAGTGGTAAAGATAACAATATTGCATCTTCTTTGTGGATATTGTGGCAAGCATCCTAAACTTCGGGATAAGCATTTGCCTTACATCCAAGATGAATAGAATTGTGTCAAGCATTCATCTACACAGGTATCTCCATTTGAAGCTTTTTTGGGTTATTTGCTAAAGTATCCTTTGGATTTCATCTGGGGTAAAGATATTGTAATAGATGGACATTGTGATGTGGACAAGGCCAAGCACTTCATTGAACAAATTCAACTAGTGCATCCAAGAGTACAATAATAGCTTGAGAAAATCAAAAGAATGTACAAAGCAAGGCATGAAAATCAGCGAGTTGATCATGATTTCCATGTAGGAGATCAACTTTGATTTTATATCAACGAGGAAATACTTCAGGGTGAAGGTAAAAAGATCAAGCCAATAAGATATGGTCCTTTTAAAATCTTGGAAAAGATTGGTAACAATGCTTTCCAACTAGATTTGCCACATTACATGCAAATTTATTCTATTGCAAATGTGGAAAACTTTAGATTGTATGGGCCTCCAATGATTGATGATCAAGAAGAGAATGTTCAAATTCCATCTATAGAATATTTTTCTCCTAAATATTTAGATGAGTTGTAGGAAGACTCAATTTTTGATAGGAGAATAAGGACGTCACACAAAGGCAATGTTGAGACCTTTAAGAGGGGCTCAAAGGTAGGAATCCAAGTAAAGAAAATTGAATTAGGCCTCGGAAAGTAGGGAGTCATACTCACCGTTAATCGTTGAGTAAAATTAAGATTTTAGTGGTCCAAAAGTTTCTAGTGGGGAGGAATGATCCGGGGGATCAAAAATATTCTGGAGAATCAAAATGATCAAATCCTCTAAAAAAATAACTCCAAATCATAGATTTCATCATTCTTATTGAAACCACGCTTGAATCACATCAGTTCGACAACATATATGAAAGTTATCATGTTCTGAAGTTTTTGGAAAACCTCTTGTTGCGGAGGTAAATCCCCTCTGCGGACAGAGGCGATCCCACTAGCCCCACAGGGGTCTAGCAACAATCATCCACGCTGCATGCAAGTCCCTAATTGTACAATTTAGAAGTCGATCAGAAAGACCAACCTGGGATCCAACGCTGTTTGCTGTAGGAGAAGTGTCGCTCCTGTCCTCTAGCTATGGCCGGTCACTATCCTTGCGCTCCACGCATGGACACCTGCACAAATGAAGAACAGCCCAAAACAAGCGTAAAATCCGATATCATACAATTATATATCAGTCAAGCAGGATATAATTCAAATATCACCAGTAGAACATATGAATGGAACCATAATAACAGTCGCTTATCATTCAATAGAAAAGAGAGAAGAATTACAACCACTTAAGGCTTGACGCTGTAAATCTCCTCCAACTGGGTCAGCAGTCTAACATGTCTCGCAAAGTCACTTTCTCCCTCAACAATCCGGCAGCATAACCTCTCTTTCAGCTCTTAAGAATTCTCTAGCTCATACTATCACTCTCACTAACTTGTCAACTCTTAGCACTAGCCTGTTCAATGTGAGGAGACAGGCATTTGTAGATGGGGGGAGAAGAGATATGCGTTGTATGTGGACACCTTCTGAGATTTTGGCATTGTCCCAAAATAACCATTGAACTGGGTTGTCTTGGATAGAAAAGATGACACCCGACTGCTTTTATGGGATTTTTCCTTCAGGGAACTGGGCGCGCCCTCTTTGTAGGAACTGAGCCATTGGCGCGGGTTAGACACTGTGGGCCCGCGCTAATGAAAAAAGGGTATTTTCCAAGGTTAATCTTCAAAGGGTGTCTTCAGGGTTATTGAAATTCATACTCAGGAGACCTCAATGCAAGTGTTTTCAAGTTGTGTCACTGGTCACAGGTCCGTAGCTGTGTCCTCCAATGTGTGACAACGGGGGGGGGTAACAAGGACGGTGACAAACGGTGACAAATTACTGTGTAAAAGATGCCCCCTAAAGCAGGAGCCTCGAGAAAGAGAGACAGGTGAAGTGCTTTACAAGATCATATCCAACTGCCGCCGAGAATCTGCATGGAGAATTACAGTATGATAGTTCAAATACATGATATATGTGGTATGGGCGTAGCCATCCATTGACAGAGTACATAATAATCGAGATCCGTAGTATGGACGCAGCCATCTAGTTGGGATCGATGAATAGACTCAGGTATGGTCACAGCCATCCAGTAAAAGAGTCATGTATCAAAATCACGCCTGGATTACAACAGACACAATCCAGGGTCTTGCGCTCCATCTCGACCCGAACACAAGTACAAGTCCAAGCAGGTGAACATGTAAGCTGAAGTCGAACATGCTTGGACATCGTCTGATTACCAGTCAATAATGAAAACTGTTAACAGACGCGATAGGTACCACCAATAATGACAATGGCCCTCAAGGTACTACAGGTACAGTCTACGGCGTGTGAATGCATGAGCCGACGTCGAACACCTGTAGAGTTATCCGATCGGAGGCCAATAATGAAAACCTCGCGTCGAATACGAAGAACCTGCCATTGAGGCATGCAGGCTCCAAGGTACCGTAAGGGAGTCTTTAGGCCACTTTCCTGGATAATGAGCTGAAGTCGACAGGAAGTGGTCTTTTTCGAAGGCGGGCCATAATGTTTCCCACATCATCGACGCGAGACAGGAAGATACAATGTTGTGAAATGAGATTTATGAACTATCAAGTGGAGGCAGTTTCTCGCAGAGGTTAACTTCTCTTGAACATATTGACGGCACGACAGTGAAGTTGGCAGTATTTGACATCACTAGATCAGAGGTCACGATGACGAGGCAGTGAGCAG